>PVIY010013790.1:0-58253 GCA_004026745.1 Myrmecophaga tridactyla | reverse complement strand
CCCACTTTTGGCCGTGGTGAACAGAGCTGGGTCCGAGACCCTGCCTTCGGCTGTTTTGAACGTGTCCCTATCGGGGTTGGGGGGAACAGCCAGGCCACGGGGCATTGTACGTGTTACCCGACCACCAGGCTGTGTTCCAGGGCACCATTTACATTCTCACAACACTTACGGGCTTCCAGTTTACCCGTATCCGACACTTACTCTCCTTTATTATTATTTTTTAAATTTATTTATTAATTAAAAAAAAATTTAGCAAACGAACTAAAACATTAACACATATAATCAGTAATTCACAATATCATCACTTAGTTGCATATTCATCATTTCTTAGAACATTTGCATCCATTCAGAGAAAGAAAGAAATAAAATGAAAACAGAAAAAAAAGATTATGCATACCATACCCCTTACCCCTCACTTTCATTAGCATTTCAAACTAAATTTATTTTAACGTTTGTTCCCCGTATTATTTATTTTTTTCTGTATGTTCTACTCGTCTGTTGACAAGGTAGATTTTTCTTTGGCATGGGCAGGCTCCGGGAATCGAACCCAGGTCTCCAACATGGCAGGTGAGAACTCTGCCGCTGAGCCCCCGTGGCCGCCCTTCTCCTTTATTTTTAACAATAGCCGTGGGGGTGAAGGGAAGGGCCCGGCCCGCTCACTGTGGTTTTGATTTGCATTTCCCCATGGCTGATGTACTGAGCATCTTTCACGTGCTTGTTGGCTGCTTTCATTTCTTTGGAAAAGTATCTATTTAAGACTTTAGTTTTTTGTTTGTTTGTATGCTAAATGGTAGGGATCATATTTTGTTGTTTTTTCTCCGTGACTATTCCGTTATTGCAGCACCATTTTGCTAAATTTTATTGTTGTTGCTTCTGTGGTTTTTGGCAAGTGTGTGGGCTGGGAGTCAAACCCGGGCCTCCCACGCAGCAGGCAGGGATTCCACCACCACAGCACCCTCGCACCCCCAGACCCCAGTTATCTAAAGGGGCAGTCGATCGTGTCATGGTTGAGTGTAGGAGTTCTTCTTCCATTCTGGAAATTAAATCCTTGCAGGGCAAGGAGTCCAAGTGCTTTCTCTTGTTCTGCAGGTTGTCCTCTGGCCTCCTGAGGACAGTGTCCTGTGCACATTTAGTGTTGGTGAAGTGGCCCCGTCACTTGCACTGAGTGTCCCCCCAGCAGCTCCGGACCGGGCTCTCCCGGACGGCTGAGAGGCCCTCACAGCCTGGGCCACGTGCGTTCTGTGGGTCTCCTGGGTCTCCCGGTTAAAAATTCCGGTTCCAGCATAATTCCCTCCTCCCGTTATTGTTGGAGAGCTTGTTTTCTGCCTGGGCTTTCAGGCAGCCTTTTACTAAGGCCCAGCCCTGCCTCACCTCCTGCCTGCCTCCTTGCTGGGAAGGCCTCCCCAGGGAGCTGGGCTGGGCCATTTGGAGAGGAGGAGGCAGGAGGGCTCCAAGCCTGGGGCCTCCGTACCCCTCTTCACGCAGGGCTCAGCGGTGCAGGGTCCTCCCTGGGCTGTGATTGGCACCTGAGGAGTAGCCGGCCAGCCCTAGACAGGCCTGCGGTTTAATGGTCTCTGCTGTTGGAGCTGCATCCCAATTCTCCAGGGGGAGCCCAGCCTTCTCACTGGCTCCCATGGGCCCTTTAATGCCCCCCTCCTGTTCTGCTTCCATGACCTGGCTGTTTGTGGTCGGTGCCTGTCGCCATGCAGCTTTCCTCCCTGGGCTGTGGGCGCCTGTGCCTCAGGGCCTCGGTCCTTCCTGCCCGGGAAGGAGGGAGCTTCCCATGGACACCTGTCCTGTCGGGGGGCAGAGTCCCCCCGCCCGCTCCTGCTCACTGGGCCCACGGCCCCAAGGGGCCTTGCTAAGGCAACAGCACATTGCTATGGAGCAGGGCCCCAGGGTGCAGGCTGAGAGCGGCGGCGTGGCCATGCCGGGGGAGGGCCTCACCCCCACCCAGCCCCCATGTCCACTGGGGGACAAGGGGTTCTGTGGTCCCTGGAAGAGGGCCCAGGGCTAGGGCCAGGGAAGGGGCATGGGGCAGGTGGGTGCCACAGCCACTGACCAGTCTGTGCCCAGGCCCGGCCGAGCCCCAAGTCTCTGCTCTGCTTTAACTCCCGATGGCGTCTGTGCCACCGCAGGCACATGCTAGCTGCTGTAGGGCCCTCTGCTGGAGACCGCAGGTGGGGGAGCTCCATGGGGACCAGTGGCCCGATTGAGGCGGGAGGGGTGGGAGGAGGCAGCACAGGGGCTGAACCCCTCACGGCCTCGGACTTGTGTGCATTGGGCCGCCCTGTGCTGTGTCAGTGAGGGAGGCCTGAGGGGCGGTGCGTGGTGCACCCCATGGCCCGGCCATCCCGTGGGGCACATGTACCATGGGGTCTTGGGCATGGGCGAGATTTACTGAAAGAAGCCCAGGGTGTGGAAGGCTGGGGGTTGGGGCAGGGGCCAATTCAGGGGAGCATGGGGAGTGTAGGAGTAACCCCACTGGCGCCAGGCCCTCCACAGGAATTGGGTGCCCTCCTGGCCCTGCCCTTGCCCCCCACCGAGCCCAGGCGGGGGGCCCTGGTACAGCTCACAGCCTCTTGTGGCGCTCCTGCTTTAGCATTGCCCCCCAAAGGAAAGGCGCTTGTGGCTCCCTCGGCGAGGGAGTTGGCAGAGGCTTGTCCCCGCCCCCAGCTAGGGAGCCCCTGGTGCACATCGCGGTCCTTGTGCCTCCTTCTGGGGCGGTGTGGGGTCCATGGCCGGCGTGGCAGGAGGGCAGCCCCTCTGCGGGAATGCAGCTGCACCGAGGCCTGGGCGGGCCGGCCCAGCAGCCCAAGAGCTAGTAGGGGACCCGCCCTCCAGAGACAGGGTGAGGCGAAGATGGAGCCAGCCTGGCTGAGCCCGCACCCCATGGGGGCTGGACTGGGCAGTGCGTCGGGTAGGAGCCTCTGGGCTGCCCCACCGGGGTCTGAAAAGAGGACACAGCCACTTCAGCCTTCTCAGTGAAATCCATGCAAGGGCAGGTTTGGGCAGGACCCTCCCTGTCTTGTGGCTTGTTTGTGAAATTTGCTTTGGTCAGAGGCTGCAAATGAGCTGGTCAGGAGAGTGTCCCCTATGTCCTGGTGATCCCTCCGTTACCCTGAACTGCCTGCCCTCAAGCTCCCTGGGGTGGCAGACAGTGGTGCTTGCATGGCTGCTGTGGAGACCCAGCACCCAGCAGGCGGAAGCTCCCGTGGGCTTGCAGTGCCTGCCAGCCCCAGTGGCGCGAGCTGCCCGTCGGCCTGGGCCCTCCAAGGACAGGGCTGCCCTGTCCGGGTCTCACCCAAGGAGCCCCTACCTGTCCCCATGCTTCCTTGGAGAACAGCGCTCCTGTGGGATCGGCTGCCATCCTGGTAGCTGCACTTTTTTTGTTCTCAGGCACACTGGGGTCACAGCTACCAGTCTCTTCTCTGTAGCCCGCTCCCCTAGGGACGTCGAGGCTCAGGGTCAGGGGCCCTCCCTGCGGCCCCTTTAAGAATGCGGCCCATCTCGGCCCACATGGGGCAGTGCCTGGGCCTCCCACAGACACCGCTGCTGTCCTGTCTCCTGCCTCCTCCCGTCCCTGCGAGGGTTAACAGCACTCCAGCTTGTCGTCTGGAACCGGCTCAGACTGGTTTTCTGGAAAGTGCTTTGTCTCTCCGACTGCATCCTGGGAAGGGTCATGTGGAGCCCAGTGATGTCATGGGATCAAAACCTGACTCAGCTCTTTCCCGTCTTTTCTTCCTTCCCTAAGTCGAGACATGTGTGTGCCGCAGGTGCAGGGCAGTGGCCTGGGGGCGTGCCAGGCCTCGGCCCCACTCGGGGGTGGCCTCAGGGGCAATCATAGGGCTAGAGGTCCCCCCCAGGTGAGCAGGGAACAGGAGAAGAGCATGTCAACCTCGTGTCCCCACAGTGGACAGGATGGTGCTCTTGGGACAGCGTGACCGCCCCCTTGGATTCCAGACTCCCTGTCACATGCGGGTGCTCGAAACTCCGTAGGCAGATGCTTTTGGCCTCTGTTAGCTCCTGAGTCAGAGCACACAGAATTCTGTCCCCAGGGGGCGGGGTGGGGGGCAGGGTCTCTGCCTGCTGCAAGCCCTCAGGACCCAAGGGCCTCCCTGCAGCACTTGAGCAGGCCTGCCTTGGCTGTGGCAGCTCTGCCATTGTCACGTGGGAGGAAGACACCCAAAACTCACATTTTGAGAAGTTTCCAAGAGGACAGCAACTTCATTCTGTAGAGTTAAAACATTACCTTTTTCTCCTTCCCCAAAAGTTCAGAATGACCGAGGAAGCATGCAGGACACGAAGTCAAAAGCGAGCGCTTGAACAGGACCCGGCTGAGGGCGATGCGGAGAGCAAGAGAATAAAAATGGAGCGAGGGTTGTCAGCCCTGGACTCAGAGACTGACGGAGACTTGAAAGTGAAGTCTGAAGCAGGAGCGGGCCTGGCCCTGGGGTTGTTAAGAGGCGAGGCCACAGCCGCGGGCACGGAAGGCCTGCCTGTGGGAGCCGGGCCTCTGGACAAGCACCCCTCGCTAAGGTGAGTGGAAGGTGGCGGAGGGCGGGGCCTGAAGGAAGCCACTTCTGGTAGGCCCAGCATCAGCTCTGGATGGCTGTGGTGCCGTCTTGGCCACGGCTGTCCCTGTGGGGACTCGTGTCCCCGTCAGGGCAGGGGGTACATCTCTGAGGAGCGCGGCACTCGGGGTCACTGCCTCTGCCCTCTGCAGTCCCTGAGTAAACAGGTGTCTGCTGTGCGTCGAGCTTGGCACCTGTGGTCTGTAGAGCTTCGTGTGTGCAGAGAGGAGCAGTCCGGTTTGTCTTCTGGTTATACCGCTAGCTCTTCCCAGGAGAGATTCCTTTGGCGTCTCCCGGAATGTGGGGATGGGAGGGCTTTTTCCAACACCCACCCCAGGTGTGCAGTCCTGGCGAAGGGTTTGTACATTGCTTGTCTTGCTGTGTTCTGCCAGGTACTGCTGGTTTCACCTTAGTCCATGCACATTGCTTGAAGCGTGACTTCCATGTAGCTTTCTTGGGGTTCTTAACATAAAGGCTGAGAGAGAAATAAGGCTTGCTTTCCCATCCCATTTCTTCATTCAGAAGCCTCCTCCTCTTCTTGTAAAGTAGAAAGGAGGCCTAGCACCTGTCCCTGCAGAGCCGCCTCCCCTGGAACCCTGGTGGAAACCAGCTCTCCAGAGCTTAAAGCCTAGAAGCCCGTTCTCTCCCCACTGACCACCAGGAGACCCCTGTGCAAAGGGGCCAGGGGTGGCCCATGCAGAGCAGGTCAGCAGCCAGAAATTCGTGGCTCCTCACCTTCCCTGTTGGGTATTGATAGACCCCGTGGAGGTTCCTGGTTTGCGTTCTTTCTGTTCAGTCCAATTTGGAACCCAGGCTATTGGAATCATAACTTTTAATTTTTACCACCTGGAGATCACAGGGGGAGGATTCTGGCCTGGGGGTGTGCTGTGGGCCAGAGGGACTTTTCCAAGAAGCCTGGCTTTACTTTCTGCAGTCCCTGTTCTAAAATCAAGATCTCTTTTTAAGTTCTAAAAGTAAAATTTCTTCCTTCCTCCACCTCGGCTCTCAGCTAGGAGAGAAGTTCAGAACTCCCCAGGGAGGAGCAGCCGGTGGCAGATTTGGAGTCAGAGCAGGAGGAGAGACCAGTGTTTGTGGGAGGTGTCCTGGTCCTTCCTGGGCTCCGGGCACATCACCTGTATTTTCTCCTGTCATAGCCACCCCCACCCCCCACCCCAGCAAGTGAGCCAGTGTCTTCTGTCCTTTGGGTGAGGAAGAGGTTATGTTGAGCAACTTCAGGGCTAGGACTCAAACCCAGATCTTTCTGTTAGTGAGCTGCAGGGCTCTCTTGATTTTTCTCCACTGTGTCCATTTGCTTCCAAACTAAGGTTACTTAGTGGAAGCAGTGTTGTAGCTTGAAGCTGATTGGCATGGTGTCCTGTGGCATGCAATGGACAGGAGGAGCTGGGGACAGAGGTCACCCCAAGCATGCAGGGTGGGGTGGTCTTGCAGGGCAAGAGAAGTCTTCAAGCATTTGGGAAGGATTCTTCCAGCACCCCGACAGCAGTCTGAGAACATACCCAGAGCCTGGCATTTGAGGCAGACAGGCAGGATCACATCACATTCCCTTCATGATCTTGGACAAATGGCTGTTGCCTCAGGTAAACCTTGCAGGTTGACTGGAGGCTGAGAGAGAATGTATATCCAGGAGTTGGCCTCTGTGCTCGGAGCACAGTGAAGGGAAGTGACTGTGGAAGCAGTGCTAATGCCTGCCCCTCGCAGTTCGGCTTAGCTGAAAATAAGATGTTCTGTGTGTAGCTCGTGTCTTTCCTGAGTCCCCAGGTAGGATGTTTTATTCCTGCCTGGTCCTTTGGAGAAGGGTGGCTCTAGGTTTTGGCAGAGTCATAGGATTAGATCTACCCCAAGAGATGTTGTGAACCTGGAAATATGTTCTAGAGTGGTCCTGATTTCCATGTTTGAGTCCCCATTGAGCTCCTAGCTTGGGACCCTCCTGGGGACCCCTCTGTATCATGGCTTAGCAACTCCCCCAGCATCTGAGGGTGCTGTCACATCCGTGGTAGGGGCAGATCAAAAGGCATAGTTGACTCTGAGCATAACTTGTGTGGGCCAAGTTTCTTTGGCTTAAAGTTCGTCTTTGGCTTAAGTGTCTGTGTAAGGCCAACATGCCAATTTTTTTTTTATTATTTATTTATTAATTAAAAAAAATTAAGAACAAACAAACAAAAACATTAACGTATCATTCCGTTCTACATATATGATCAGTAATTCTGAATATCATCACATAGTTGAATATTCATCATTTCTTAGAACATTTGCATCAATTCAGAAAAAGAAATAAAAAGACAATAGAAAAAGAAATAAAACAATAACAGGAAAAAAAAAGATTATACATACCATACCCCTTACCCCTCACTTTCATTGATCACTAGTGTTTCAAACTAAATTTATTTTAACAGTTATTCCCCCTATTCCTTATTTTTATTCCATATGTTCTATTCGTCTATTGACAAGGTAGATAAAAGGAGCATCAGACACAAGGTTTTCACAATCACACAGTCACATTGTGAAAGCTGTATCATTATACAATCATCTTAAAGAAACATGGCTACTGGAACACAGCTCTACATTTTCAGGCAGTTCCCTCCAGCCTCTCCATTACATCTTGAATAGCAAGGTGATATCTACTTAATACATAATAATAACCTCCAGGATAATTTCTAGATTCTGTTTGGAATCTCTCAGCCATTGACACTTTATTTTGTCTCATTTCACTCTTCCTCCTTTTGGTCGAGAAGGTTTTCTCAATCCCTTGATGCTGAGTCTCAGCTCATTCTAGGATTTCTGTCCCACGTTGCCAGGAAGGTCCACACCCCAGGGAGTCATGTCCTACATAGACAGGGGGAGGTTGGTGAGTTTGCTTGTTGTGTTGGCTGGAGAGAGAGGCCACATCTGAGCAACGAAAGAGGTTCTCTTGGGGGTGACTCTTAGGCCTAAATTTTAAGTAGCCTTGACGTATCCTTTGCAGAGTTAAGTTTCATATGAACAAACCCCAAGACTGGGGGCTCAGCCTATAGCTTTGGTTGTCCACACTGCTTGTGAGAATATCAAGAATTCAACTTGGGGAAGTTGAATTTCTCCCCGTTCTCACCATTCCCCAAAGGGGACTTTGCAAATACTTTTCCACTCACTGACCAAATCACTCTGGGATTCATCGGGGCATCACTCTGGACAAACCAACAAAATCTCATGTCCTACCTGAGATTCCAAGTACTTACGGTGTTCATTCAAGCTATCAACATAAGTTACATTAGGAGATGCACTAGTCAAAATATGAATTTTGTACCAAATAAATATTTTTTGCTTTAGTCTCACATATAAGTTGAAATTTTAAAGTATTAATTACCATCTATTTTCGACACCCTGCAGTAATGACGTTCCTTTGTTCTTCCTCATGCACATTTTTTTAAATTGTACATTTAGTCACTATCATTATACACTCGTCTAGGCATTCCTAGATTACACCATCTCAATCTTTATTATGTATGTTTCTTTCTGATTTCATTTGTGCCCCCAGCCCTCCTTCCTCTATCATTCTCACATGCAGCTTCATTCAGTGTTTTAACATAATTGTATTATAGTTAGGTAGTATTGTGCTGTCCATTTCTGAGTTTTTATATTCAGTCCTGTTGCACAATCTGTATCCCTTCAGCTCCAGTTACCCAGTATCTTACCCTATTTCTAGCTCCTGATGGTCTCTGTTACCAACGAAATATTCCAGGTTTATTCATTAATGTCAGTTCATATCAGTGAGACCATACAGTATTTGTCCTTTTCCAACATGCCAAATTAAAATTATTCTGCAGGGAGGAAAAAGAAACAAAAAAGACAGAAGACATGTAGAAAAGAAATCACAAAATAGCAAATGTAAAACCAGCTAATCAATAGTTATATTAAATGTGAATGGTCTAAACAGCCCAATTAACAGGCAGGGATTGTCAGACTAGATTAAAAAACAAGATCCAGCTCATTATATGTTGTTATAAGAGACTCCCCTAGTTTGGACACGAATAGATAAAAAAGATGAAGGGTGGAAAAGATATACCATTTAAGTAATTGTCATAGGAGAGCCAGAGCCACTGTGATAATATCAGATAAAGTGGACTTTAACACAAAGAAAAAAATTGGTAGAGCCAAAAAGGGATAATTCATGATAGAAGTATCAACTACATCAGGAAGAAGTTATGAATTATAACAACAGATCGCAAAATGCCTGAAGCAAATTGTTGAATTTCAGCAATTTCAGAGGTGTCTGTGACCCCTTTCAATAATTGTTAAAGCAGCTGGACAGAAAATCGGGAAGATTCTCGACTGCTCAAACACCTCTCTCAGCCCAGTCCCCGTAGCTGACGTTGGCAGAGGACTCTGCGTAAGGGCTGTAGAATGCATGTTTTTTTCCCGAGTGCTCACGGACCATTTTCTAGGACAGACAGTGTGCTAGGCTGTAAAGCAGGTCCCAGCAGGCCACACACCCACTAGAATGGCTGTAGTGCAGGCAGCGCCGAGTGCTGGCAAGGATGTGGAGAACTGTGTAAATGCCTGCGGGAATACAAAATGGTGTAACCACTTTGGAAGGCAGTTGGACAGAGACTGAAAAAGTTAAACATCAACTTATCGTACGACCCAGCAGTTGCACTCCTAGAAGTGAAGCCATGTGTCCACACGAGGACAGGTAGGTGGGGTCCGTGATAACCATTGAGTGGAAATAGCCACATGCCCGTGGCAAACCGGTGGACAGACCTCTGTATCCCCACAGTGCAGTGGAAAGGACAAACTGCAGTGGCGGGCGCCTTCAGACCCAGAAGTCCATGTGCCCTACGATGTCACCTACAGGGCGTGTCCAGAAAAGGCAAATTCATAGAGACAGGAAGCAGGGCGGTGGTGGGCGGGGCAGGGGCCACAGTGACCACAGCAGGCGGCCAAAGGGATGTTTCCGGGTGGTGGAGGCAGTCTAGGCCTGGACTGTGGAGGTGGCCATGCAGCCCTATAAAGGCACTAAGATCTGTGGACTCACACTCACGATGGGAGAGCTTTGTGGAATGTAGCTTCCTTTGTGGAACGTAACCCCAGTGGGGACGTTTGACAAAGTAAGGGGCAGTTGAAATAGCTCGGTTCCCCTCGGGCTGTCAGTGGGGCTGGCGCTCGCTGCTTACGTCCCAGTGAGTAGGTTCCCTTCCATGCTTCCCTGTAGGGACTCCTTCCTGTGTCACGCGGGTGGAAACAGCTGCCTCTTATTCCCCTTTGGGGTGGAGAAGCATTTGAGTTAGTTAAACTTGAGCGTCTTCTCCAGAAGTTCCTCTTGGAAACCTTGGACTTCACAGTGTTTGCATGCCTTCCTCGCACGGTGCTCTAAGCTGTCAGGGCTGGAGCCAGGTCTCCGTGGCACCGGCGTCACGTGTGTCCCTGGGGCAGAGCAGAGGCAGTGGGACACGGTCTGAGCCACTCGGCCAACTTGGAGTTTCAAAGTGGTGATTCACAGGCGCGGAGGGCTCAGGGAGGCGTGGACTCATTGGGTTCTGGAACAGGCCAGCTCCACCTCCTGATTTTCCTAGGAGGGAACTGAGGTCCTGGGAGAGGACTGCTGTGTGACCTGGGCCCTGGGTCCCGTGTTGGAGGCTGTGGCAGTGCTGGAGCCCCAGTTCGGGTCTATTCCATCTCAGCATGCAGGCTGGGCAGGTGTGGATGCATGCGTGCCAGGTGGCACTGTTTGGGGCTCTGTGGGACTGGGCTGCCCTGCCTGCTGCCTTCCCGCTGGCCACCCCAGGGCCCTTGGTTTTGGCCTTCTCCTCTGGCCGGCATCGGAACAGCTATTGCTGCTCCTGGCTCTGGTGTTTGTTAGCTCACCTTATGCCTCGAAGACTTGGTGGGCTGGGAGTGCAGTCAGCAGCCTGGCTGTGTTCTCTCCCAAGCCTGGACCCTGGTCAGCAGCCAGGGCGTGCCCTGCACCTGGCCTGGGGATGGTGTGCTTTGCTGGCACTGGTGGCTTCAGCTGTGATGAGTGGCAGTGAGCGTGCCCTCACACTGCACTAACGCCAGGGCGGGTGGTTCTACACGGTGGGGTGGTGGGCCTCCTTCTGTTCCGTGTGGACCAGGGACCAGGGAAGGGTCCCTTCCCTCTCCAGGATGGCGTCACGGTCATCGGTTGTGTGATTGTCATGTGTGTAGTTTTGCAACAGCCTCCCCGGAAGGATGCTGGGGCCCCAAGTCTGTGTCCAGTCTCGTCATGCATGGAAAGAACTGTTCTGTGAACACGCTCTCCTGGGGCTCTACATCCGCTTTATCACCTACCCGTCAGTCTGTCTGTGCCTCTTTCTGTCACTCCATCCTCAGTGGTTTGCAGATGCGAGACCACGGCCCCGAAGCACTTTGCCGTGTGGCGCATGCGTCCATTTTCCGAGCGTGTTCATGTCCCTCTTATGGTGGTCGTGAGGTGCTGTTCCGAAATGGAAACACAGCTCTCAGCATTGCAGGCGGGACCTGGACCCTAACCAGTACCGGCCTCACCCCACCCCAGAAGGCCGCTCTGCCTGTCCCCACTCACCTAGGGAGGGAAGCTGGCCATCTGTGCCCTCAGGGCCAGCCTCTGCCGGCCGTGTTCTGGGGTCCGCCCCATGAGCATGTCCGTTGCTCAGGCCTCTTGCTCCCCCTGCCCGTGCTCGTGCATGCACCTGTGGGCGGACCCCTGCAGCATGTCCATGTGGGCCTGCTGTGTGCACATCAAGACTCACTTCTGGCAGAGGGCGGGGCACATGTTTTCTTTTTCTTTTTGTTTTTTAAAGACGCCGCTAGGCTTTTTACCGAAAACAGCTGGACTTATACCTGGCCTGAAGGAGAGCTTGGTGGCTTCACTCTCACATGGTGGTATCGTTCTTTTAAAATGTGGCCGTTGGGTTTCCAGAGTGATCTGGGCTCAGGGCCTGGCCTCATAACACCTGCCTGCCACCTGGTTGCTTGAGCTTGTCACGTCCTCTCTGGGCTCTGTGCCCCTCTTATGTTGAGGTGAGGCCAAGCCCCCAACTCCCAGAAGGTCAGGGAAGGGCTAGAGGAGCTAACTGTCCTTTGGGCGCAGTGGCCTCCATGACGCCTGAATCTTCCTTGTTTCTGCCCTGGCCACCTGGTGGGGGTCGGGGGTCCTCGCTGGTGATGTCCAGACCCAAACCTCAGCCCCTGCTCCCTCAGAGCCACGCCCCACAGCAGCTGTGCATGGCTGGCCAGCCCAGCTGTCTGCTGGAATGTTCCGAGACTAATGTAGGTTCTCCAGCGAGACAGCCCAGAATCGACCCAGCTGTCGTGCGGATTGCTTGGGAGAGGCTCACGTTTTCGCTCTCGAGGATGGGTTTGGTTTATGGCCCTTCACCCTGGCCTCCCTACCATCTTCCTTGGGCACCGAGTGGGCTTGTCGGCGTCTTGGAGGCCCTGGAGCCCTGCATGCGGTGGCATTTCCAGGAGCCCTTGGGGACGGGGCAGTGCACCCCCTTGGGAACCGCCTGAGTCTGTGCCCTCTGCTGGGAGACTGTTGGCCAGACTTTAGTCTGAAGGGTCTGAGACCTGAAGGGTTCCCCTAAACTTTTAAAGACCAGTAGTCGACTGGGGGCTTCAGGTGGCACCGCCCACGCACATGGGGTGGGGGGCGCTGTGTCTGAGCGTGTGGCTCCTCCCAACCTCACCTTCAACATGCCTCCCTCTGGACATCAGGGAGTGCCGAGCCCCTGCCCGTGAAAGGACATCCTCTCCTGACCATGCGCCAGTCCTTACACAAAGCCTCGGATGGCAGGGAGAGTCATGGGTAGTGTCTGTCCTCCTGGGAGCCAGCCCCCCTCACATGCCTTGGGGGGTGGGCAGGCCACTTCCTCAGGTCACGGCTGTGCTGCTGGGCCTGGCACGTCCTCCGAGCGCGCTCCCTGCCCACACTCCAGGCTGTCACGTGCCTTTTCCAGAAGTCACACCTGCAGAATCTGCGGGCAGGGGTCTGGCCACCCTGCCACACCGCACCGCCCAGGCTGGGTTTTGTACACACCGCCCTTGCCGCCCTCTTCCCTGCTGTGCTGAGAACAGTGAGATCATGTGCAGCCTGCTGTGCTGTGAGCAGGCACGTCGGCCTCTATACCTTGTCCAAGGCCCCTGTTCTGGCCCAACAGTGATGTAACGCAGTGGAAGAGTGGGGACGGGGTAGGGGGGCAAGTGGGGGCTGCAGGCCTGGGGGAGGCCCGGAAGCTGCTGGAACACCTCCGTGCTAGGGAAGGAAGGAGAGTGGTCAGCTACTGACCAAGGAAGAAGAGGGGATGTGGGGTGGTCTCTGGCCTCGGGGGCTCCACACAGGTGCCCTCGCCTCGCCAGCAAGCGCCGTCAGGTTCTTGTTGACTTGGATGACCGGTGGCCACGTGCAGATCATGAGGGCAGGACAGCTCAGTCTTGTTTCCTTGTGCACCTACATAGATTTCACTGGGAAATTAATTTGACATCTATGAACAGGGAAGAATAGGAAGTCCCATTAAACGTTTAGTCCTTCCTGCTATTCGAGCCCCAATGTGGGCAGCTAGAGAAAGCCTGTGGGCACAGGACCTGCCCAGGCCAGCCCAGCTTCTGTGCCTGTTTCACGGCTGCACGATCTGGCCCTGTCTGACCACAGACAGGACCTCACACCCCCAAAAGATGGAGTCTGCTGTCGTCATGGACTGTGCCTGCCGATAGCTTCCATCCTGGGGTACTTGAAAACCTCTATTAAAGATAATAAATCTGCTGCGTGTTAATGTAAATAATGTGTTATAAAAGGGTAACTAATTTGCAAATCTCTTTCATACTTGGCTTAACGAGGAGACAGCTGGATTCTCAGCCGCTCGGCGTTCCCTCCCTTGCGATACGATATGTTGTTTGTTTGGGTTGAAGCATGCGAGGAAAATCCAGCCTCCCACAGAGAAGCGGTTGGAAGAAGGAGAGTGTTTAAGGGTCTTCTTGGGTGACCGTGGCTGTCCTTCTTTACCACGGCCCCAGGTGCGGGCAGGCGCTTCGCACCCATTCCTGGCATCGTGGAAGCTGACGTCTCACTAGCGGCGTTTCTGCACTCGGTTTCATTAAGACCCATTGCACGTTGAACAATATTTTGCACTCAATCTTCTTTTTCTTAATAAGCTTTTTATTTTACACGAGTTATTTATTTACAGAAAAATTGCAGGGATTGCTCTAGGATTCCCCCAGTTGGGGTTGGTCTGCTGCTTTTCCTGCAGTCACACAGGGGTGGTGGCACCTTGCGGGGCCCCTCTCCTCGTGTCCTTCCAGGCACCGCTGTCCGCCGGCTCATCCTACAGTGCTCCCAGGCTTCTGCTCCCTGACACCCACACACGCCGTCCTCGGAAGGAGGTCTCTGCACGGTGCCCACCTCAGCCCTGGGGTTCATGCTGCACCAACTTGGGAGCGGAGAGTCAGCGCACACGGTGGGGCTCCGTCTAGGCCTCTGCTGTTCCTCCCGGGAAGAGCGCTCGCTCAGTGTGGTTTTATAACGTCTTGAAAGGCAGGAAAGCTAGCTGAGGGAGGCTGTTCTCAGATGGACATGTCCCATTGTTCGATACCAAAAGAGTTGGGTTGTTGGCGTCGTCATTAGCGAGGACTCGGCTTACACGGATGTTTCTCGTTCGCACCCAGGAGGTGCATTTGGTCTTCTGGGCACCGGTTGAACTCAAACTCAAACTCAAACACAAGTTTTCCAAATTCCCATTTTGCCTACTGGAAGCTCAGACTTCATCAGTGGTGAAGATACCATCAGGCATTCTACTTGAAGTGGCAGGCTTGCCTGGGTTGTGTTTGGGGAATTGCCCACTGAGTGTCTGAGTCTGGGAGACCGGCGAGTGTGTGGAGCAGGCGTGTGCAGGTCCGAGCACGAGTGTGCAGGTCCAAGCACGCGTGTGCATGTCAGCTGCTCGCTGCGCACGTAACTCTGGCCCTCACGCCCTCCGCTGAGATGCTGTATGGCCTCAGGAAGCAGCAGGTGCTTTTGAGGACTCGCAGAGAGGGGGACTTAGGGGACTTGGGGGCTGAGGATTGACCAGCGGTAATGGAGTTGACCCTGGCCTGAGACTCCTCTAGCCGATTGTGGTGGGGTGGCCTGTGGTTCCCGTGCAGCCAGGCTGTGGCCCTCGCTCGCCGTGAGCCTTTTGAGCTTTCACTGGTGGACCTATCCTGGAGATCTGCTGCAGCCCAGAGGCCAGCGGGGCCAGGGGTAGGCGGGAGTGTGGGCGGGCAGGTGGGTCCTCCTCGGGCCGTGCATGTGCACAGCTAAAGGCCTGCTCGCGGCCAGGCATGGGAAGGCAGGGCCGCTCCAACTCCGGGATAGGGGAAGTGGACCCAGAGATAAATTGCCACAGCCCAGGAGGGGCACCAAGTATTGCGGGCCACAGGGAAGGGGGCAGTGAGAGCCTTGCTACCTGGTCGCTTCTGCTGCCAGCTTGAGGTCAGTGCTGGCCCACCTGCAGATGAAGGGACGCCTCGAGGTCCCACCAGGCCCCAGGACACCATCAGCCTCAAATCTCCATGGTTCTCATGGGCCACTGTGCCTGGCGGGCTGGGGGCGCTGGGTGGGCCTCAAGGGCAGGGTGGGACTCAGCGGTAGGCGGGGTGGGGGGGGGTGGCTGGCAGCAGTTTGAGGCTCAGACGTGTGAAGGGGCTCAGGCAGGAGATCTCCAGCAAAGCAAGCACTTCTCGTTTTGTCCCGAGAGGCTGTCACTACACGCTGGGGAGCCGGTGCCTTTCTCAGCTGTGGGTCTGCACAGTAGGAGCCAGCCTCGGAGGAGGTGGGTTTCCAAGTCTTGGGTGGGGGGGCCTCACCGTGCCCCTGCGGTGCGAGGGCCCTCCTGGGGCAGGCAACGCTGCCACGTTGCCACCCTGTCCGCTTAGGGCATTTCAGGTGTAAATAACTCTGACCAAAAGTGGCCTTTTCTGGCCCAAGCCAGGTTGGAGCAAGTGGTCCTATGCGGCCCAATCTCTGCTGCAGCCAGATGGGTGGGCAGGTGGCTGGTGTGTGAGCTTGGAAGGCACAGTGAGTACCACAGGCGGTGGCTGCCACGTCCCTCCCACAGAGGTGGCCCCAGCTCTGGAGCACGAGCCTTTCAGGCCACGCTGCACCACGGGGCCAGCATGGGGGCGGGTCTGCACGGGTTCTGGCATGTCTGTGCCTGGCCCCCGTGGGCCCTCCCGCTGGCCGGCCCTGTGCGTGGCCGCTTGGGGCCCTCTCGCCAGCCCCTCCCGAGAGGTGCGGGGGCAGGACAGCCCGGCTAGGGGAGGCGCTGCCATGGAATGGCCTGGAGGGGATGGGACGTTGGCTGGAGTCTCCAGCTTCCCTGCCCCTCCCAGGCAGCCTCGGGGGCTCCATCCAGCTCAGCTGGGGCAGGGCTCACCCAGCGGGTCACTCCCAGATCACATCCCCACCGATCACCTGGCTGGCCTGAGGCAGAGGGACACAGTGTCTCTGTCTTCCCAGCCTGGTGACGCAGTGCTGGGCTTTCCTCACAACGTCTCATCCAAGAGGGGTGCAAGTCGCCCAGCTGGGGAGGCTGATGACGGATGCGAGCAAGGGGGCAAGGCAGTCAGAGGGACCATGGCAGGCGGGGGCAGCGCGCCTCGCGGGCTGGGGTCTGGGGACGGTCCCCCCTACGGCTAGGTTGGTGTCGTGGCCCAGCCCATCACTCGGCGTCCATCGCCACTAGGGCTTCTGGAAGGCAATGGGCAGGACTGTGCTCCCAGGCGCTGGCATGGGGCTGCCAGCGTAAAGGTCTCCAGGGGTCAGGGACCCAGGGGAGGCTGCAATGAACGCATCAGGTTGCTTTCCGGTTTTGACTGCAGATGCCCCTGTAGGGGCTGTGGGGCCTCCAGCTGGCCCCTTCTCTTTGCCCTGGGAAGTGCCTGGCAGCTCCTGGTTCCCCCCTGAGGTTCCCCAATAGAAGGCTGAGTTGGCCAGGGCGTCCTTTGTGTGCTGTGGTCCCTGGGGTCAGAGCTTCTGTTTCTGTGACCCTTTCCTTTCCCAGCTCTCCTCTTCCTGCTTCCTCCCAGGGTGGAGTCTTGGGGGCCCAGCCGGCTTCCAGGGGCATCCAGGAGGAAGCGGACTCAGGGCAACGTGGGGCAGGCTAGCTGTGACCCCGTGGCTTGGAGGCTCACGCAGCACTGGTGGTGTCTGTGTGGTTCCAGGGCTGCCTGGTCTCACCTGAGCCGTTCTCAGGCCCTCTTGGGACTGGGCAGGAGGTGTGGGGCCTCCTGCGGTGGCATGGCCAGCCAGTCCGGCCAGGCCTCTTCCCCCTCCTTCCCTACAACCTGCAGGGACACCGCCATTACCTGAGCGGGGTTCCAGGCGGCCAGGACGTGGCCTGAGGGTGTGGGCACAGGGAACAGCAGGGAGCAGGGTTGGGCAACCCTCCTCACTGCCCTCCAGCTGCAGGACCTCCCAGGACAAACCGGACCTCAGTAGCCAAGAAAAAACCTCTGAGGATTCAGGAATACCTTTAAGTATCGCATTTCCTCAAGCAGAACAGACTGCTTACTCTTGGTCTTGGCCCAAGAGTCCTCAGCACCCCACCCCCCAGCCCCATGGCATCTTCGTGAGTGCCTGGACCCTGCCCTGCAGCCTGGGGAGCTAGCACTTCCCCACATGCTGAACGAGGGCAGGAGGCTTACCTCAGGCCTCTCGGAAGCACCTGGGTCCCCAGACCCTGCCAGGTGCGGTGGGGGTTGTCACAGCCTATGCAGGCCTAGCCCCCAGCATGACATCCTGCCGTCAGCTGGCCCCCACCCCATGCCTGGCCTGCAGCTGCTCCTCAGAAACTGAGTGTGGGGTAGGCGTCCTTTCCCCCAGGTGTCTTCGTGCCCATAAGCCACCATGCCCAGCCTGGCCGACCCCATGTGTCAGGGTCCTAGGAGATCGCCCCTCCTGGCCCCAGGCTGTAAGGATGACCTCTATAGGTCCTTCTTCATGGACTGCCTCCACTCACGTATGGCCCCTGCTGAGGCCACGTTGGGTCGGATCTCCATGCCCAAGCTGGGGCTCATCCCTGTGGCCTCATTCTCTAGGCTCCCTCAGGCCGGTCAGTGCCCTCTGGAACTGAAGACTCGGTGGCTCTTCAAAGGCGTGGGGCCATGGACAGCAGGTGGCCATGTTGCCCAGCCCCATAGACTCCAAGAGCACAGATTCCCCCCACCCCACCCCATCCCCGCCCACCAGTGGCCCTCAGTGGAGCTCAGGCCCAAGGCGGGCAGCTGTCAGCGCCTCCTCCTGTGCCCCACCAGTGTGGCGGGCACCCAGCCTGGGCCCTCTGGGCCCCAGCCATGACAACCTCTTAGAGCTGCTGAGCCTCCTTAGCTTGGACCTCAGGCCACCCACTGGCCAGAGCTCTTCCCCACCCCCCAGGCCCGCTCCATCCTCACGCTAAGCCAGGTGGGGTCCTGAGGACGCCCCTGCCCCTCTACTTTTGGGGGTGGCCTTGCCCCTTTCCTGGGACAACCCTGTTGGGTCAGCTCTGGCCTCACAGGACTCCGTCCGATTCCTCACCTGTCACGTGGGCCAGTCGAGGCTGGGCGTGTTCTCGTGGAAGCTGCCCTGTGTGGGAACATGGTGGTCCCCCAGCTCCAGGCGGGGACAGGCCAACAAGTCTCTGTCCCCGGTGGACCTGGCCGTCAGGGCCCAATGACTCAGGTGATCTGGAAGGACCTTGAGGGGCTTTCCAGGTGGGCGGTGGAGGGAACATTCCAGAGGGGAACAGTATGTACAGGACATATCTGGGGTGGTCCCCGGCTCTGGCTACAGGAGGCCGGGACGTGGGTCTCAGAGCACCCTTCCCGCCCCGCTCCTAACTCCAGCAAGTTGCCACCTGCCTCCTCTCTGGTCGAGGGGTGGCCGGAGGCCCCGTTGGTGGCCCTGCCCTTAGGCTTCCCAGAGCTGCCTTCCCAGGAGGGGCCCCCCTGGTCCCCAGGCTTCAGACCCCTCCCCTACATGGGTCTCTACGGCTTCTTTGGGAGTCTCTAGGGATCTGCTGAAAAGGTGGGTTCTGATTGTGTGGCTCTGGGGCACGAGGTCTCATTCCTGAAGAGCCCCTCAGGGCCGAGCTGCAGGGCCCAAAGGCAGCTCCCTGGGGTCCTGGGCCCCCCTGCTGCTCTACCACCCCTCCCCCTTGTCCGTCCTTTCCGGAGGCCACC
Source organism: Myrmecophaga tridactyla (assembly GCA_004026745.1). Lineage (NCBI taxonomy): Eukaryota > Metazoa > Chordata > Mammalia > Pilosa > Myrmecophagidae > Myrmecophaga > Myrmecophaga tridactyla. The sequence continues at coordinate 39,492 of PVIY010013790.1, read as the reverse complement.
CCTTAAGGTGAAACTGTGTTCAGTCCGAGGTTGTGCCTGGCTGCTGGGTCATCAGCAAGTGGGAGCAGACGAGGAGGGGACCAGGCCACTGGCTGCGGGCCTGTGGGGAAGGGGCATGGGGTATGGGTTGCTATTTATAGCCAGGGTAACTTTGCTTTCAAGTTTCTCTTTCCAGCATTCTCCTGGAAAGTTGACTGAGGTTGGCAGGTAGCAGGGTTTGCACGGGAACCTGTCAGAGCAGAGGGCCGGCTTCGTGGGAGGAGGCAGCAGACAGCTCACTTTGATGACAGCCTGGCCTGGTTCCCTGGACTTCTGAAGGTCACAGCAACCCTCTTTTTATCAGGGCATTTGTTACAAAGGGCCCCAGGAGCGGCTGGATTGGCCTAACAGCTTTGTTCCCACACCATGTTGCTTCCGGATCAGTCTTGGCGTGCGGACAGCCAGCTGCTGCCGGCCTCCTGACGCCCCAGGCTGGTCTTTCTCGGCCTCTCTTCTACCGTCCTCTGTGGCTTTTATAATTTAAAGAAAAGCTTTAAGTACTTGTACCTAATTGTGAGCAGAGAGGTTGGAGGGAGGGGCCTTTTCCCTGTACTCTGACTGGACTGGCTTGGGGTACCTGTCCTGATGAATGAAGCTCAGTAAAGTTTTTTGTCTTTGGAAACTAGAGGCCTGGCGGCTCTGGGTGCATGGAAGGGCCCTGGAGCAGCCCCAGCCGCGGGTGAGCAGGAAGTGCCTACAGCCGGGGCAGCGCCCTGCCTCCATTTGCCTGCAGCACCTGAACCCTGCCCGCCCTTCTCAAAATGAAGGTTGCAGGTCACAGACCGGTTCAAACTGGCTGTTGCCATGGTTTTCGCGTTGGGAGGCATAGTTGTGGGGTCACGTGACCACGGAGGGAAATGCCTTTGTCACGTGACTTTTGGGTGGCCTAATTAGCATACAGGAAGTTCCCTCCCTGCCAGCGCTGGGTGCTGCCGGGTCCTGGTGGGTGACGTCATCGCTTGTGCAGCCTCTGCTCAAGCATGGGCAGGCCGAGGTCCTGCGCTTATCACAGGGGTCCTGGACATCTTCTGGACACTCTCCCTTCTGGACTCCTCCCTGGGGGGCAGTGCTGCCCTCAGTAAGAGGGCACGAGTGGCCGGTGCTTGTGCTCTGCCCATCTGGGCCTTCTGTGAACGCGGCTGTGGGGAGTGGCCCCAAGCCTGTGCGCCCAGGTGCCTTCCACCTGGGCCGCCTGCGCGCAGGTGCCTGGGCCGCGGGCAGAGCGGCGCCCGCCCCCCACGAGGCTGCACCCCGGGGGGGAAAGTCCAGCAGCTCCTCAGACCCAGAGTCGGGGCCCTGAGGCCAGAGCAGGGGCTTGGGGGAGAACACTGCTGGTTCAAGGTGGATGGGCCCTGGGCCGGATGTGCTGGGTCACACAGAGAGCCAGACCCAGACCGAACGAAACTGGACATCAGACGTTCAAACCCCCCTTTCTGCCCCTTTCTCGCTCAGGCAGCTGCTCTGGGGGAGGTGATTGGGGCGGGGTGTGCATGGTGGTCAGGGGGCGTCTCCACGAACTCGGGGCTTCCCTCCTAGGAACTGCCCTCAGTCAGTGGCCTCTGCTCGCTGGCCCACAGTGCCACCTGCAGGACACACTGCTGGCCAGAGGCAGGCCAGGCCTTCCTGAGCTTCCTTAGGGGAGCGTTGAGGCAGCTGGTGCGTGTCTGGCTGGACCCGACGGGAAGGTGAGGGGCAGGCTGTAAACCCAGCAGACCACAAATGGACACTCGACTCGGAGAACATGGCATCTGCCCTTCACCAGTGTGTGGGCGGCTGTGTCATCTTGCTGACAGAGGCAGGACGTGAGGACTCTGCCGATGGGGTTGTGGGCACCATGTTCCTGGTCCCCGACTCTGCCCAGTGTGTCCAACATGGGAAGAGGGGAGCAAACTGCGGCCCACGGGCTGCCAGGAGGGGCAGAGACGCCATCCACAGCAGACCCGGGCATCAGCGAGGACCGGCATGTTAGAAAGAGAAGGGGGTATGGGGCTAAAATGAACGAATGCTTTCATGACGTGGTTTGGACCCAGGACGTAGGGTGGGTGAGGAGGCAGGGTAAGGTCGGTGACAGGTGGGGGTGGCCTTGGCATTGGTGAGCACGGAGTGCTTGTTCCTGTTAGGGTCTGGGGTGTGGGCACATTGAATGGGGAGCATGTGGTCAGGTCTGTGAGGGAAACAGTTCCGTCTCCTCCTTGGTTTCAAATGCACTCCAAGAGCCCTGGAAGGGCTGCCCAGTGGGCAGGGTTTGACCCCTTGTGGGGCACCTGGCACAGGCCAGAGCCCATGGAAGAGCTTCGCCTTGGCAGGGCTTCACCTTGGCAGGGCAGGTCATCAGAGGAACGCCTATGTTCCAGCCTCCTGCTGGGGTGAGCCACGTGGCAGAGAAGGAAGCTTCAGAGCTTTCCAAAATGGCATGTCCTCCTTGGGGACAGGCTGGGGCCGAAGATGCCCCTCACTGATGGCCCTGGCCCTCCCCGGTGGTTGTCCCTCTGAGCAGAGCAGGGACGTGGTGGGACATTGGGTACAGAGCTGTCTGCAGGAGTGGCCGGGCCAGGGAGGGCCCGTGGGTAGTGGCCTGCACTCTGCCTGCCCACTGTGTGTCCACGGGGGGCGCTCAGGGACACGTGGTGGTCAGGGTGCTCTGCCAGCTAACGACGCAGTCTCTGTCCTCCACAGCGACATGAAGTCTGAGAGGAGAGCCCCCTCGCCCGATGTGATTGTGCTCTCTGATGGCGAGCAGCCAGCAAGCCCGCGGGTGAATGGGCTCACCAAGACCACGCTGAGGGAGGCCAGCGCCGAGGCCCTCCTGGTGAGCCACACACAGCCCTGCCCTGCCAGGGCCCTGCTCTCGGGGGCGCCCCATCCGAGTGGCTGCGCACCCTCCCATTCAACCCTGTCTTCCTCACTCCCGCAGAAAAGTAGCCCTGAGGAACGAGAGAGGTTGATCAAGCAGCTGAAAGAAGAGCTGAGATTAGAAGAAGCAAAACTTGTCTTATTGAAAAAGTTGCGGCAAAGTCAAATACAGAAGGAAGCCGCCCAGAAGGTGAGGGTTGCCGCCACATGGGCCGCTGTCACCCCTGGGATGCTCCTCCTGGCCCGGGGAGGAAGGCGGTCCTCCAAGGGCTCCTCCTGGGCCGGGGAGGAAGGCAGTCCTCCAGGGGCTCCTCCTGGGCCGGGGAGGAAGCCCCGTCCTCTTGAGGTGTGGGCCCAGGCGTGTGACAGAATGGGGACTGGCAGACTTAAAGGCCGTAGTCCCTCTCAGTCTGTAGAACATTCTGGATCCCATTATTTAAAATTCACTTCTCTCAGACGGAAAGCATTCTGTCATCCCTGGAAATGGAAAGCAGGTGCTGGCAGCAACGCTTCCGGGCACTTGTGCCATCCAGAAAGGCCCCTTCCCCTGCACCCCCGGCCTCAGGCCCCTGTCCCGGTGTCTGTCCTGCCCGGGCCTGAGCAAGGCTCTTTGGAACTCTGTCTCTAAACACAACATAACCCGGAGGGCAGCTTTTACCGGAAGTGGCTTGCAAGGGCCTCAGGTTTCCAGTTTGCTGTGCCCTTTGTGGACAGGCGGCCCATGTGGACATACCGTCCCAGGGAACCGGAAAGCAGAGTCCGTTATGGATGGCTAGGCCCGAGAGCCTGTTCCCCGAGGCTGGGGCCTTCACGCCTCCAGGTCAAGGTTTCTTTCATTTCTTCCATTTCCTCGGAAACCTCATAGCAATGTGGGGTCCCATCTCAGCAACGTGGGGTCCCGTCTCAGCAACGTGGGGTCCACTCTCAGCAACGTGGGGTCTCATCTCACACATACCTTCCCAGTCCTTGCAGTATCAGGCGGCCCTGTGAGTGTGAACCAGGACACAGCTTCCTGGGCCACGGGTGCTGAGCGCAACCTCCCTGTCCACGTTGGCCGTTGTCCACCCACATCCTTCCTGTGGTGGGGCACGGGGCTTTAACAGGCCCTGTGGGTGGCCCACCCCAACCACGGGAGCCATGGGGGTTCCCGCTGAGACGCCCCGCTCCTGGCAGAACCTTCAAGAGTCGCTACTCAGAGAAGGGGCAGTCTGCTTCTGGGTGGTGCTGCTGTCAGCCCCTCAGCCACTCGCCCCGCCTGTCTGCTGCTCTCTTGCAGCCCGCTGGCTCTTCCGGAAGCTCCGTGACCACCCCGCCCCCGCTCGTACGGGGCACCCAGAACATTCCTGCCGGCAAACCGTCGCTCCAGGTGGGTGTCCTCTCTGCACTGCGGCTGGGTGCCCGGGCCAGGCCCATGGGGGGCTGCGCTGCAGGCAGGAGTGAGCCTTCCAGAGGGCAGGGCTGCAGGGCCTTCGTGCACTGCCTCCATCCCTCCCTGGTCTCAGCGTAAAGAGAGAGGCACCACAGATTCTTCTTTTTTTTTTTTTTATTTTGCTACTTTCATATTTTTCTTAACCAATACGTGCTTGTATGGAAAGAGCAAATCTGTTTCAAGAGAAACAACTGTGTCCTCCCGGGTGGGGCTTGGGGTTGCCGACAGGGCGCTTCATCACGTGTGCCCGGCAGTGCCGTCCCCCCTCCTCTGGTCCGTGGTGGGCAGCAGGCATCCTCAAAGCTGGGGCCACAGCCCAGCACCCATATCGTCATGCCGCCCCTCGTCAGGGGTGCCCAGGTAAGCAGGGCGGGCCTCGGGCACTGGGCGGGCCTGGGGGTGTGCGGTGCTTGCCGTCACGCTCAGGTTTCCCACCCCCACAGCAAATCCACAACATGAGACAACATTCCAGCTCGGGGCCGCCCCCCCTCCTGCTGGCCCCCCGGGCATCCGTGCCCAGCGTGCAGGTCCAGGGACAGAGGGTCATCCAGCAGGGCCTCATCCGCGTGGCCAACGTCCCCAATGCCAGCCTGCTCGTCAACCTCCCGCAGGTGAGCGGAGAGGGGGGTGGGCAGAGGGGGGCTCAGGCCGAGGGGTGCGGGAGGACAGATGAGGTGCCCAGTGTCCCGCAGACACTGCTGCCTTCGTCCCAGTGCCCGCTGCGCCCGAGAGGAGAGCGTACACATAGGCGTCCACACCCTAGTCTGCACCGCGGGGACGGGGGTCTGTCCCCACACAGCCCCGAGGCGGCGGCGAGAGCCCCTAACAAGAAACAGTGGCTCCACGGCAGCCTTGGCTGACAGCCTATTTGCTGCTCCTCTGCCCCTGTGCCCTGGTAAAGAACGTGGCTAGCAGGGCTCTGGGCCAGGTCCCAGAGGTCGTGCCGTCCATCCTGTCGCCCACGTGGCGATGCTCTGGGCAGAGACAGACTCCCCTGTGAGGGCGGTGACTGAGCCGCTCGTTTCATCCTGTAGATGTTTACCAGATGCCTGCTCTGTGTGCCATGAGGATGGAGGGGGGGCTGGCCATGATGGGAGCGTGGGGGTCTGCTCCCCAGGGGCTGTGGGGGGGGGGTGGAGAGGGGCAGGGCTGAGGGAAAGCTCCCCGATGGACTGCAGGCAAGGCTTTGGAGGCGCCCATTTCCTGGGTGTGGTTTGCAGAGCTGTCAGGTTCCCAAAAGGGTCCTTAGCCTAGGAAAGCTGTGAATGCTGCTGGGGTCAGCTTCGGGTCTTGGGGGAGCACCTCTGTGTCCAGTGTTGCAGGGTGGGCTGGCCAGGGAGCAAAGAGACCGCTAGGGGTGGGAGTTGGCCATGGGGACCCAGACGAAGAGCACAGAGGCTGTAGGAATGTGGGGGGAAGGGGGTGAGAGAGAAGAGTGTTGGGCCACAGGGATCGGTCCCAGGGGTGGCTTCGCCTGTTCCCATACGCAGTAAGGACTCAGGAGGTAACTAAATGTTGGCTACCTCCCCATGTGGCAGGGCGGAGGCAGTGATGCCCGGGGAGGGGCGTGCGGGAGCTTCCGGTGCTGGTGGCATGATCCCAAATTGGTGGCGCTGGCCCTGTGGGCAGGCGCCCCGAGGGCGTCACGTGATGCAGCCTGCATGTGCAGTTTGTCAGCTATCAGCTGAGCTCCCCAACTCTGTCTAAAACCCGTCACCTGGTGGACACGTTCCCCTGCACACCCGTGTTTATGAACCGCCAGGGGCTCCCAAGGCAGTTAGTTTCCTTTGTCAAGTGCTGCCAACACCGGTGTCCTCCCCGGCGGGGGCGAGTGCTCCTGACCAGGCCTGTTGTTTCCCGAAAGCCCTCCCCAGCCTCACTCAAGGGGACCACGGCCGCCTCTGCTCAGGCGAATACCACCCCCAGTGTGGGCCCCGTGGGTGCCTCCAGCGACTCACCCGCCAGCCGGCAAGCTGCTGCCAAGCTCGCTCTGCGCAAGCAGCTGGAGAAGACGCTGCTGGAGATCCCACCCCCCAAGCCCCCCGCCCCGGAGATGAACTTCCTGCCCAGCGCGGCCAATAACGAGTTCATCTACCTGGTGGGCCTGGAGGAGGTGGTGCAGAACCTGCTGGAGACACAAGGTGGGGGCCCTTCCCATGCCGAGCCCTGGAAGGTTGGTCCCCATCTGCCATGGGGAGGGGAGTGGGGGCAGCCAGACCCCACCTTCGGGCATGCATGGGTCACCTCCCTCAGGTGGAACTGTCCTGAGCCTCTGGGGGGAGCTGGCCCATCACCCCCACGAAGGGTTTGGAAAGATGCTCCTGTGTCTCAGAGCTCAGGTTTCAGCACTGAGAGGGCCCAATGGGGGTAGCAGTTGGGAACAAAGCAGGAAGTGATTGAGGCTGCCAGTAGGCTCAGGGAGGTGATTCCAAGAGCCCAGGCTAAGGCTGGCCCTTACCTGGGATGGAACGGGTGGTGGCAGGAGCTGGGCAGTGAGCTTGGACCTTCAGCCCCTACAAACCCAGTGGGTGCTCGGGGCAGACAGATGCAGGACACCCTGAGACAGGCAACAGGCCCTTGGCTCCCGGCCATGCTGTGGTGCCCCTGAGTGCAGAGCACAGAAGCTGTGGGGATGGGATATGCGTCAGGTGGCAGAGAGAGATGCTGGGGAGAGTGTGCTGCCCTGCTGAGCTTTTTCCCATGGCCTGCTCTCAGCCGACGAGGGGGCCAAGACTCCAGAGGTTCCAGGGCTGCCAGGGCAGCTGCTGCCCCCACAACTAGGCAGGCGAGTGGGGTGTGGCCTCTGGAACTTGCTGCCCGTGGAGCAGGGGTCCCTTGCTCCATGTTGGCCACCATTCTGACAGGGCCTTCCAGCCCTCAGCCTCGATTTTGCTCTCAGGTCGGGGGTTAGGGTGGTAGCTGCCCCCAGGAGACTGTGGGGAGAGTCAGCCCCCTCAGCACCTCCGAGCATGTGGCTGGGGACTCCTCGCTGGTCTACCAGCAGGGGGCCAGGGTCACTGGGCCCTCACCCTCATGTGGCCCGTCCCAGCTGGGTGTGGTGTGGTCGCCGTGCCGCGCAGCACAGGGAGAGTGAGGTCCCCCTGTGGGTTCGTGCACTGCGTCCACGCATGGCATGGGGGGGGACCAGAAGGAGAAGCCAGGCTGACATCAGCAGCGCCTTGGAGGATAAACCCCAGGGCCTTTAGCAGTCCCACTCTTCTCCCGTGGGGCCTGTCCCTCCCCGTGGCCGGTGGCCCTGGTCTCACGAGGGGCCTCCCTGCCCAGGCGGCGGCCCTGCTGAGCCGCACGCTTCTCTCCTCAGCAGGCAAGGTGCCGGCCGCCGTCCTGCTGGCCCGGGAGCCCTACCTGTGTGCACAGTGCAAGACGGACTTCACCTGCCGCTGGCGGGAGGAGAAGGGCGGCGCCGTGATGTGTGAGACCTGCGTGACCTCCAACCAGAAGAAGGCGCTCAAGGTGGAGCACACGAGCCGCCTCAAGGCGGCCTTCGTCAAGGCGCTGCAGCAGGAGCAGGAGATCGAGCAGCGTCTTCTGCAGCAGGGCGCAGCCCCCACGCATGCCAAGCCCGAACCTGCCGCCCAGCACCCGGCACTGAAGCAGGTGAGGCCCGGCTTGGTGAGGCCCTGCGGGAGAAGCATCTCCTTGGCTAGGAGATGTTCTGGAGGCTTCCCTCCCACCCTCGGCCTTCATCTGCCTGATTGTTAACTACGTGTCTGAATTGCAGTTAATGGTGGTGCTTGACCGTGAAAACACTAATTTGCAGTTTCTTTAGATTTTGTAGCTTTCCCTTGCAGCTAGCCGAGTAAAAAATGCTTCTTGTCTAGAAGGACTTTTCCGAAAGCCACGTTTGTGAGCAATGTTCTGGCTAAATTAGGGAGAGAAACAGGTTGTGGAAATAAAGCTTTTTTTTTTTTTTTTTTTTTTTAATTTAACGTTTGGCTTTCTCCTCTGGAGATCCGACGCTCCCTCGTGATCGAGTTTGTTCCCACGGGTTTCTTCCTGACACCCGTGGATGCGTTCTCAAGACCCTCCCGGCCCCTGAAGCCAGTGGGCAGCCGCCACCGCCCCGGGGCGCCATCTCCCTGAAGAAGCTTCCTGCCGGTGACCGCGAGGCCGTGCGCTGGCAGCGGGCAGTGCTGACCTGTCACCTCCCCGTTTGTGTAGGTCGCAAAGCCCCGGCGTAAACTGGCGTTCCGCTCGGGAGAGGCCCGCGGCTGGAGTAACGGGGCCGTGCTACAGGTCAGAACTGGGGCGCCGGCCGCGCCGCCCCCCACACCGCGCCTCCACCAGCCCTCACGCCCCAGGCCCTGAGCGGGCCGGGCCGTCGGCGGTCCCGCTGCCAGCCTGTCTGTCTGCCCCCCTGTACCGAGGTTCATCTGCTCTCCTGACCTCGGACTCGTGGGGCCCCGCTGGGTGGGAAGAGCCCTGCAGCGAGGACAGGCCCCCCAGCTCCATGCCCTTGGCGCCCCCGGCCCCGTGTGAGTTGCCGCGCACTCTCTCTGCTCCAGGCCTCCAGCCAGCTGTCCCGGGGCTCTGCCGCGGCTCCCCGCAGTGTCCTGCACACCTTTAGCCCGTCACCCAAGCCACAGAACGCAGCCTCGGCCCCAGCCCTGGTGCACAGGGCCGGCAAGCATTCCGAGAGGGTTGTGAGCGCCGGCAAGGGCAGCGCCTCCGCCAACTGGAAGAAGGCCACCGTGAGCACAGGTGGGTGTCCTCTGGGGGCTCAGGCGGCTCTGCCCCCCTCAGACTTGTTCTTAACAAAGAGGGACATGTACAGGCCGTGCCGAGCTGGCCCGGAAGTACAGTCCTACCTGGCCCTGAAAACAGCTAACACTCGAACACTGACACTTTGGGTCTTTCTTCAGTTCACTAAATAACTCGCCCTAGGTAAATGACACCCCTAAGCTCTAATGGCCTTCCTCTCTACGTTTGCTTTATTCAAAGTCTCACTCCTTGGTCTGAGCTCAGAGCAAGCCAAGTCTGCTTTGGACTGAGTCTGTCCCTTTGGACTTCCCTTCAGCACAGACCCTCAGTTTCCCAGCTCACAGAGACCCCCTTCTCTTACCTTGCCCTTTGTTTCATCCCCTGCGGGGGAGGGTGCGCTCTTCTCAGCCTGTCTCTGAACCTGGCAGATGATGCCAAGTTCCATACAGAACAATGACTGAGGGGGCGTGCCAAAGGGTCGGGGCTGGGGTTTAACTGAGGTGAGCAGGGAGGGCCCCCCAGAAGGCGGCACATGAGCAGAGACTGAGGGGGACACGGGCTCCTCAGCGCCGGGCCTCCTGGTCACAGCCATCCACCCCTCGTCCCGGTCTGTGTTCCCTCCTCTTGCAGGCCTGCCAGAAATAGGAATGTGAGGGCTGGGCTTAGCACGCCGAGAGGCACCTGTGTCCCTGCAGCCAGCAGGGGAGCTGGGGCAGGGTTGCCAGCGAACAGGCGCCAGAGGGGCTGAGCGCGGAGCTCGTGCCAGTCGAGCCGATCCGTGTTCCCTGGGCGCGGGCCAGACAGACGGAGGCTCCAGGCATCCAGAGCACTGCGGACTCGCAGGCAGGGTGAACGTGCTTCCATGGGAAATTTGCACGTATTTAAAGTGCAGGGGGAGATTCAGCATTGCAGGCCGTGTGTCCTCAAGGGAAGAAGCAGCTGCTGGTTTAGAACTGCAGGGTGAGAGGTGCACGGCTGTCATTTACTGCAGTGTTTCCCGAGAGGAGTACTCACGTCACAGCCCACCGGTCTCAAGGGCACTCATGCGCCTGAAGACTCCACCTGGGTGCTGGTGGGGGGCCACGAACGGGGCCACAGCCTAGGGTCGTCGTGGCAGTCACCTCCTAGGCCAAGCTCTGGACTGGGGAGGGGGAGGGGTTATTTTCTCATCATAGAGGTGCTGCTTGTTCGCCGTTGGGGGTGGAAGGAGGAGGAGTAAGCAGGCAGCAGGGAGCTGCTGCCCCGTCACACAGGCGTGTGTACACCCGTGCCTCACACTCGGGGCGTGCCCACTTGCTGCTGCGTGTCCTGCTTGCTCTTCCATATCAGGTTTCCACGAGACCCTTCTCCTGAACCGTTAAAACCTCTTTGCAGGAGGGATTGTTTCTTGGGGCCACCTGGCCTCCATCAAGCCTGAACTCTCTGGGTCGAGCTGTTTAAGTTCTCTTCCGCCCTCCTCAGGCGCGGATCTGCGTTGACAGTGGTGTCGCTGCTGGGGCTGGGGGTATGGCCCTGGACTGCTACCAACCCTGGCAGTGCCTCCTCCTGTGTACTTGCAGGTGGGGCCCTTGCCTTCGTCGGCCCGGGCCTGGCAGTGCATAAGAGCTCCTCAGCCGTTGACCGCCAGCGCGAGTACCTCCTTGACATGATCCCGCCACGCTCCATTCCCCAGTCGGCCGCCTGGAAATAGCGCGAGGGGCCGGGCCTCCGCCCCTCCCAGTCCACGGGCCCCCTGCACACCCTCCGCCCGGGAAGATGCTGCGCTCGCCTGGGAGCGCCGACGCGGCTGGAGCGGCTCAGCCCGGCCGCCAGAAGAGCTGTTTTGTAGGTGGAGGGGGATTGCGATTTGGGGGGGACCGTCCCTATGGGCCTCTTCCCTTCTCTTTTTGCCTTTAGTTTGCCCGTCACCAGCAGAAACACGGACCTTTGGGGGACTGGTTCTGCCCCCAGCCCCTGGCAGGCACGTTCCACCCCGGACACTGTGATACCCTCGGGCGAGGGCGAGTCCGGGGCTGCGGAGTCGAGTGGGGGCTTCGTTATTGTTTTGCTTTTGCCCACCGCGGCCTCCCAATCTCTGACTGCTTGCCTTCGTGGCAATCTGTAGGTTGAAATATTTTTTAAATCACCTCATGATGATGGAGTTAGTGATGATTAAAAAAAAAAAAAAGTAAACTGTGCAGACCCAGGGATCCCTGCTGGGCACAGCGTCCTGCTGGCCACCCGTGCCCAGGAGGGCGGGCAGCTGACCGGCCGGTGCCACGACTGACCCACAGGCCGCCCCTGCGGCCCCTGCTCCCGCAGAAAGCCCTCTGTTGCTGCTTGTTCCGACAACCCCAGACTTCTCACACTCAGCAGAAGAACAAACCGAAACCCAGACCTAGCCCGAGAACCAGGAATTCCAGAAGCCGCACGCTGCCACCCCAAGAGGCGGAGGAAGCTGGCAGCAAGTCCCACAAGCTTGATGGGGAAGTAGGAGGGGAGGGCTGTTGTTTTCTTTGATGTGTTTTTAATTTTATTTTATTAAATCTTTTCCTTTTCTTTTCCTACTGATTTTGGTGGACAAGATTTCGAGCCCCCCGCCCCGACCTGCACCCCTGTTGGTGTAGGCTCACGCCACGTGTCCGGCAGAGCCTCCTCTCCCGCTCCCCCCTCTGAGACCTCAGGATTCAGTTTGGGTCTAGTTTAGAAACCTTTTCCCTTCAGCTGGGGGGGTGCTGTCATGGTTCGTTTTCAGATTTTTTTTTAACCCCCTTAGAATCTCCAGAAATGTTTTTTAAAAGATCAGGTCTGCTGTCATTTTATTTTGTTTTTTTTTCCTCTCTCTAAACATACCTGAGAAAGGGTAGAAGCCATCCTATTCGTACTTCACATGCGGGGCCGGGGGTCGCCCTGTGCAGGCCCCACCCTATGTGGAGATGGGGCGGCCCCTTGCCCAGGCCAGCCCTGGCCCCGGCTTCCTACTGACTGCAGTTAGAGACTTAATTTAAAATCCTCATTGTAGGGCCCCCTTCAAATGCAATTATTACAACATTCTAATAAAAGCTCATTTAACTCCCCTTTTCCTGTTGTGTGAATCCTGTCGGTGTTGAGCAAACATTTCTGACACGCAGTAAAAGACCTAGTTTTGCAAAATGTTCTAATTTTTTGTTGCATAAGGCTCAACATTTCTTGGTGGATTTTTGTTTTCGTGCATAGTTTAGATGGCTGAAGGGAAGGTGGCCCTCATTCCAAGGCCTCAGGATTTGGGGACAAGGAAGAAACTTGACAGGAGGGGGAGAGGGTAGTGGTTTTATTTTGGGTTTTTTTTCCCCACAAAAAGTTCAGAGTATGTGAGCGTCTAAATTTCTCGCCGTTTTCCGTGTGCCTGGTAAGTAAATGCCGGGCTTTCTGCTCTCCTGAGCTTCAGCCCTCTGTCTTGGATGGCATGGGCTGGATCTTCCCAATCCTCAAAGGAGTCGCGAGGCCGGCCTCCCCGTCGAGAGGCGAGAGCAGCGTCCAGTCTCTGCGGTAAACGCGGCAGGGCCGTCCACGGTGCTCGCCTCTGGCCCGGCAGCGGGCGATCCTGGGCTTGGTTGGCCTGTTGCGCTCGGGATCTGCGTCCCAGGCCAGGCTGCACCTTCCTCCTGGGTTCAGGCCTGGAGTAGACCTTGTGACCCTCGCGGGGGAGGGCGGCCGGCTCCGCCCCGCCGGTCCTTCTCATCAAGGGACCACATGGTGCAACTTCGTGGTCAGTTTTCTTGAGCAGAGTGTAAGATGCCTTAATCTTAAGTTCATTTCTACTGCCTTGAAGTGCTGACCCCCTCTCCTCTCTCCTCTGGTTTCCCCTCTGCCCGAAATGGGTGGCTCTGTGATGACGTGCATGCTGGTACTGCGAGCGGCCGCCTCTCCAGGTGGGGGCGGGCCGTGCCAGGGGAAGGCGTTGCCTAAAGGGGCGCTGTGTCAGTCCACAGAGCCTTGCCAGCACGTCCTGCCGCCCAGATGAACGGGGCTCACAGTTAGTGCTGATGGACGATCGGACCAGCCCTGGATTGTCTGTGACACAGACCATCAGGCAGCATTGGTCACTTAGAAATGTGGGCTTCCAAACTCAGTACTCATCTGTTTTAAGTGGGGTGGTGAGGGGGCAGATACAAAGGGAGCCCGGGAGCCCCCCCGCTTTCCTACGGCCCCTGGAATCCTCCTGGCTGCACTCCACGCTCCTGTCAGAGGAGGGAGCCTAGGGGCGTGTCCTTGCACGCATGGACTTACAGGTGCCTGGCAGACTTGGCAGGGACTCCTAGCTGCTCTGCCCCAGTTTCCTCTGTCCACCACGTTGGCCTAAACAATTTGGGCTGAGCTCTTAAAAACGACAGCAAGCATTTATAATCCTTAAACAGAGCAAGTACAATAGGCAGTTACCACCAGTGCAGGGTATTGGTTTTGTTTTGTGGGGTTTTTTGTTTTTGTTTTTTGGAGGGTGGTGGTGGTAGAGAGGTTGTCACTTGTATTGACTGTGACTCTGAATCTTTGATAATAAAAGAGAAATGTTTAAAAATAGATGTTTGCCACTAAACCCAGAATGACAAATTCCAATAAACGCAGTGGCTGGACTTGATGACCTCACATTGTATGTTGAGGTGATTTTAGAACCTGGAGGACAATAAAATCGTGGACAGTGTGCCTGCACTTTCGTTCTGCCCCCTGGGCCCTGGTTCCCTGAAAGGCCATGAGCATTGCTGTGTTCTGCTTGCGGGCAGTTGGAGACAAGGAAGGGGGCCGTGGGATGAGCCTTTGGAATAACGGAGGTAGCTCCCAACTTCATTTCCCCGGGGGATGGAGCTGCTCCCCATCTGGCCAGCCTGGACGCGTGGCCTCCCAGGTCCCCTATGGGCTGGAGGGGGGGCAGGAGGGGGTTTCCTCCAGCTGCCACACTGAAAAGCCACACTTTTCCAGAACGCCTCTCGGGCTTGGCACCACACTGGGTGTCCTTGCTATAAAATACAGAGTTACAGATGCGTGTTCTTGGATGAGCACAGGGGTTACCCAAACCTCAGGACGCATCCTAGGCTTGGGCCACCAGCCAGCTCTGAGACAAGCAATTCCCCCTGGAAACCTAGAGTCCAACTCACGTTGTCTTGGTGAGGTGAATCGTGGCTCCATTTCCCTAGCAACTTTCATTTATTTTTGCTGTTTCTTGGTTTTGTGTTTGCCACAGTAAGACTCCAGGCTGCCAGCTCCACCCAGGACAAATATCCTGACTTCCCCCCCACGCAGTGCAGTGGCCACAGGAACATATTCTTGGGGTACTATTGGGGGGCTCGGCCCCCTTCGTGTCCCCAAGGATAGGAGTGCAGCCCAGGCCCCCTGGATAGGGCATGACTCCTCAGCAGGCCAGGGGTGTGATCTGGGCTGGGGTCTCAGGAGCGGCTCCACCTAGGGAGGGGCACCCTGTCCCCACCCCCAGCCCCATCTGTTCACAGACACAGCCCTGGGGGCGGGGGGATGTGGCAGGAGCATGATCACACCTCGTGTTGAGGATACAGAGTGAAAGAATGGTGTCGGGATCAATAGAACATACCTGAAGAGGTGGTGTTTCAGGCGGAGCCTTGAATGACGTGTTGCAGGGAGTCTGGACAGCCAGGACAGGGCCTTGGAGGGCAGACAAAATGTGACACGTCAAGAAACAGCAAGAGGGCGGTGTGGCTGGACCGTGGGGCAAGGGGACAAGGAATGCAGGGATCACGCTGGGTGCAACGGAGGCCCCTTCACCACAAGCCCTGAGCCCAGGTCAGGTTTCCCTGTACTTCTAGCCAGAGAAGGTGGGCTTTTCTGTCTTCGTTCTGATGTGATTCAGCTAGGTTTAGGGGCAAACCAGTTTCCCTCTCTTAGCCTAGGTTTCCTTATCTGCAAAATGGAAAGGGGGGCAGGGCCACGGCCTGAAGAATTTGAAGAGGGGAGGTGGAGAACTGACACTCAATCCCTAGAACCCAGAGAGCCAAACAGAGGGAGTAAGCAGAGGCGGAACGTGGCCGGACCCACTTGTTGAGCAGTGTGTGCTCTCAGATGGAGGCCGGTCTCAGGGAGAGGTGGGGAGAAAGGTTTACTGAGACTTCCCATACACTGCAAATAAGAGCCATTGTTACCACACTGCCCCAGCCCTGTGGGGTCTGCCTTCCCCCCAACACCCCTTTATCTCCACCTCCTGTCCCCCACATTTTGCACAACTTACAATTCTTTTATTTGCTTGTTTTGTTTTGTTCCTACTTTTAATTTTACTGCACTTTTCACTTGCCTCCCCACTGAGGACAAGGATGGATACAAGTTTCTCTTTGCTGAGTCCCCCAGCCTGGCCGGCACGTAGTAGGTGCTCAGTAAATGCACAGAAACACAAGTGCACAGAGGACCGAATGAATCAGCTCGTCTGCTTGACCCCTGCCCAGTCTTGCCCTGACTGTCGCAGGGGTGGGGGCTGGGGGTAGGCCGGGACACTGCTAAGGCGGGAACAGTCTTTGCATCAGGATCCAGCTGTGTTCTTGGACAAACTGTCACCTGCGCCTCATTTCTTCAACTGTAAATGTCCAGTCCACTGTGGGACAATCCCATCCACCACACTTCCATCCTTTGGGGTCCAGTCGTCCCCCAGCCCAGCCAGCATCACCCTTGCCAGAACCATCAGGATGCCAGGGGACAACTCTAAACTCCCTTCAAGTCTGCTTGGTCTGGGGAGCGCCCGTAATCAGGATTCGAATCTTCCCAACCCCCCGTTTCTGGAGCTAGAAACTCAACCTGCCTCTAAAATGGGGGCGCCTGCTCCTGCCTTTCCCCGGGGAAGAGTGAGAACACCCCCCAAACACCACCGCTGCCCCAAAAAGGTAGAAAGCCACAGCTAGAACCAGATGCGAGGAAGAGCGAATTTATTGCAGGCTCCAGCGGGGGCAGCGCCCAGAGCGCACCCTGCCCCGGCCGGCAGCCGCGGCTGCTCCGGGGAACTACGCCTCCGGGGAGGGTGGGCTCGTCTGCAGCTCCTCCAAGCAGCCTTACGCCGCCGCTCAGCTGGCGCTCCTTCTGCGCAGGCGCAGTGCCTCCGTCTCTCGGCCCGCCCCGCCGTCGGCGGGGACTAGAGGATGCTCTCGTGCCCTCTCGCACTGGGGGGGGGGTGGGGGGGTTCGTGGAGGAGGGGCCAGGCTCAGAACAGGGACCGCTGCGGCCCCGCCACGGGGAGGAGAGAGGAACGAGGAGGAGGGAGGAAAGTATTGGACGCAGGGACGCACGGCGGCTTCCCGGGATCCCGGCAACCGCGCTGGGCGCCCCTGCGCACTGCCTGGACGGCGGGGACGGCCGGAAGCCCCGCGCTTAGCCGGAGTCCCCGGCGCGCAGCCAGCCGTTGCGCGCTACCTGGCCCGCCGAGGGCCTGGCCGACGGGCTGAACTGCAGCAGCTCGGCGATGAGCGCCTTGCAGCGCTCGGGCAGCTCCAGGCCGTCGGGGTACAGCACGCCGCGCTTCTGGCGCCGGGGCAGGCCGGCGATGTCCGAGTCGTCGAAGGGCATGCAGCCGGTGACCATGACGTAGAGCACGACGCCCAGGCTCCACACGTCGTACTTCTTGGGGTCGTAAGGGATGCCCAGGAGCACCTCGGGCGACGCGTAGGCGGCCGAGCCGCAGTAGGTGGTGCTCAGATCCGGGTAGCCATGGGCCTGGCGGCCGAAGCCGAAGTCGGTGAGCTTGACGCGGCGCTCGTCGGGGCTCAGGAGCACGTTCTCGCACTTGAGGTCGCGGTGCACCAGGTGGTGGTCGTGCAGGTAGCGCACGGCGCCGGCGATCTGCGCGAAGAGGTCGCGTGCCTGCGCCCCGGGGATGCGCCCGTTGCGCTGCACGGCCTGCAGCAGGTCGGTGGCAGCCGCCTCCATCACGATGTACAGTTTTCCGTTGCACACCTCGATGAACTCGAAGACGTGCACGATGTGCGGGTGCCGCACGCCCCGCAGGATGGACAGCTCGCGGGGCAGGAACTTGTTGACGAAGTCCGGCGGCGCGCGCCGCCGGTCCACCACCTTGATGGCCACCGTCCCCTTGTACTTCTTGGACGTGGCCACCTTTACCTTGGAGTAGCTGCCCTCGCCGATCGTGCGGCCCAGCTTATAGCCGAGTTCGCTCAGGAGTTTGTCGCCCGACATGGTGGCGCCCGGGGCGCGCGGGGAGCAGGAGGCGGCTGCTGTCGGGGGGGCGGCCGGACTCCAATCTCGGGCCTAACCCATGGCGCTTGGCACCTGCACACCCGCACCCCCATGTGCCCACTCCCGGGCCTCCGCCGCTGCGGCGCCTTTTATCGCCGCGGTAACAATTTCTGCCTTGTGAAGTGACCGCGGGCGTCACCCCGCCTCGCGATGAGGGGGAGGACCCCGCCCCGCGGGCCCCCCAAACCCCTCGCGCTTTGTGACTCATAATCAACCGGAGTAGCCCACTTCCCGAGGAGAGGCTTCTCGCAAGGGATCCCGACCACTCCCGGGGGAGCAGAATCGTGCCTGGGATTGGGGCGCCGAATCCTGGAGGCCGCCGCTCCCCATCCACCTCACAAAGTACCAGCCCAGTGGCCCTGTGGAGCCTCGACCTCCTGAGGGGGAGAAAACGGGCAAGGGGGCCTAAATCTGGAACCTACTCCCTTAGGGGAACTCCGGGATCCCTCCTGGCCCACGCAGCGCCTGGACAGAAGGTGGACGTGAGGCCCTTTCCTGCAAGGACCGGGGCGCCTCGACATGCACTGAGCTACGGCCAGGCCGGCGGGGAGAGGGGATAAGTTCTCCTCGTCCCCAGCGGGTCCCTGCTGCCCTAGTTCTACCGCGCGGGGGGAGGAGCGGACCCACGCCCCGGGTCCACTCACTCCCCAGCTCCGCGGAGACCCGCGGCGGAATTTCCGCCACACTCAACATGGCGGCGCCCCATGACATTGCTTCCGCCCCAAACCGGAAGCGCACGTCCTACAAGCATGGCGGCTTCGAAGGTGAAGCAGGACATGCCCCCGCTTGGGGGCTACGGCCCCATCGACTACAAGCGGAACCTGCCGCGTCGGGGACTGTCGGGTCAGTGCCGCCTGGCACCGGGGTGCCAGGGTTGGGAGCGCCGCGGCGGGGCCGGGTGACAGTAATAGTAACTGCAGCGCTCTGCCCAGCGCTCTGCCGCCTCCTCCCAGCCGAGGAGGTCGGGCCTGTTCATTATCCCCATTTCCTGAGGGGTCGACTGAAGTCGGGTTAGCTGCGCCCCTGACTCCCAGGTGGGGAAACTGAGGCCAGGAGGGAGGCTGCGACGCCCCCGGGGGCGTCCGTGCAAGCCGGAGCCAATACCCCGAACCCCGCGGGGGTTTATAGATGTTCTGTGCTCTGGTCCCCACCCCGGGGTCCCCGGCCCCGAGCGTGACCCGGGGATCTGTGTTCTTCCCGTTTTCAAAGAGCGTTTAACATGAACAACTCAGAAAAAAATGTAAACGGCGCTCTCGCTCGAGTTACCAAGTTAATACTCGTTTGGATCAGGCTGGCGTTCCCAAGGGGGCTGGGGGGCGGCCGGGGCCTAACGGGGCCAGAGGCCCTCAGGAGGGAGCGGGCAGGGGGATGCGGAGAGGAGCAGGGAGATGCCGACGGAGGGGACCCAGATGTAGCGACAGGCGCGGGAGGGGGGTGGAGAAGGGAGAAGAGAGCCGAGCCTGCGAGGAGCTTGGAAAGGAGAGGAAAGGGCTGGGGTGGAGAAACGGCGGGGAAGGCCGCAGGAAAGAGGAGGGAGAGGGAGGAACGGGAAGGAACAATTAAGGCAAAAGAAACAGATATACCTTTGCCTGTCTGGGCTCTGAGAACCCGTCCCTCCACCCCTCTCAAAAAAAAACAAAAAAAACGGGGCTCGAAGGGTCAAAGGGCCCAACTTTTCCCAATGAGGTATTCCATTTAAACTGGGCAGTTTTGTCAGACTTGAAGCAAGAAGGAATTTGGGGGAAGCTTCTACCATTTAGTGTATGAGTCACTAGTAATTGAAAATTGAACATTCTCCCTATTAATAGAAATATTTAATTCAAACAAACAACAAAATGATGCCCAGACTACGTGAGCACCCAGGGTTAACCTAAATACAGCATTTAAATGCGTTCGCCCTAACTCACTGAACTTTACATGTAGAGCCTGTGTGGAAGGAAAATTATGTCTCAGTTAAAGAAGAATTCATGAGTATGATGAATAATCACAGACAATGAAGGTCAGTGTCAGAATTTAAGTCAGGTCTTCTCGCAGACTTCTTGGGGTTTTAGGATCCTAGAACCAGCGATCAGCAGACGCCCCTTTTGGAAGGGAACAGAGAATGAAGAAGAGTTGGCCACACAGTCTCCGGCTCCTGCTACTGCTGCCATGGCTACAGCTATTTACAAATGGAAGAGCATTCCTAGCTCAATGACTGTTGACTTGTGGGCACGGCTGGTGTGACCACTTTACCTGCCTGCTCTTCTTTCAGTTCAGGACGCGACAATGTCTGGATATTGCTTAAAAGTACCTGGAAAGATGCAAATCAAACCACCATGAGATGCTACTTCACACCTGCTAGGATGGCTGTTATTTGGCCAGGGGTGGGGTGGGGGGGGTTAAAAAAAAATAAGCATTGGCAAGGATGTGTAAAAACCCTTACGTGTTGCTGGTGGGAATGTAAAATGATGCAGCCAGTGCGGAAAACAGTCCGGGAAGAATTGCGAGTGGGCACCCGAACTGATTCTTGTACGCTGGTGTTCCTAGTCAAAAAGTGCAAGCAACCCAAGTGCCCGTCAACAAATGATGGAGAAACGGAATGGGGTCCACCCCTAAGATAGATACTGCTCAGCTGGCAGAAGGAGTGGAGTTCTGGTCCCTGTTGTAACATGGATGAACTTTGAGGGCATGATGTTGAGTGAAAAAACAAGACATAAAAGGAGAAATAACGTGTGATCTCACCAATAGGAAATAATTAGATAAGCACACTCACGGAGTCAGAAAAGAGATTACAGGTTACCAGGGGCAGGGATGGGAAATGGGGAGTTACTGCAGCGATTCTCTTTGGAGTGATGGAGAAGCTTGGTCAGGGATGGCGGTGATGGTGGCACAGCATGGCGAGCATAGTGAACGCCGCTGAAGTGTACACGTGAAAGCGGTTAAAAAGGGAGTCTGGGCGGGCACAGGTGGTTCAGTGGTTGGATGCTCGCCTGCCATGTGGGAAACTCAGGTTCATTCCCGCCCATGCACCTGAAAAAGGTGGGGGGGATTTGTGAATTTGTGTTAGATTCATGTTATGACAATGGAAATGTTAATAGACAAGAGAGAAGCAACTTAGCCCACAAAAAAACAAAAAACACAATAGGAAATACCACTTCACACCTGCCACAGCCCGTTTACACCAGTCTTTGAGGCTGCAGAGGGGAGAGGAAGACACCCCGTGTGGTGTCCAGAAGCAGCTATCCCCACGCCCCTGTCGTCCGTCTGTCCCCCATTTGGGAGCTGATTGTTGAGCACAAAAACAGGCGGGCTGGGCAGTGGCCTGAGATTCCGTCCCTGCCTGAGGACCTCCAGCCCAGATGAGGAGACAGGGCCAGTGGTGGAGAGAAGCGGGGTAACTGAGGCCTGCTTGAGCCAGGGCCTGCTGGGAGGACTCTGCGAAGCCCCTTCCAGGCAGAGGAACTGGCATGTGCAAAGGCCCGGCGCTCCTTCCCGCTGCCGCCCCCACCCCCTGCCCTGCTCCTGTCTGAGACCCTGTGCCCCCAGGCCAGGCACCCTCTTTCTGCCAGTCCACTCTCCAGCACCTCGGTGCTGGGCTGGCTGGCTCAGGCCACCTGCCTTTACTCCACGATGCTCCTGCAGCCCCTTCCATCTCTTCTCTCGGCACCTCATCTTTCCTGCCAGGCTCTCCCCTGCCCCACTGCCCTCCCACTGGGCCCAGGCGTGGCTCTTCCCTTTGTGTGTGTGTCTCTTCAACACCTTAATTGAGATATAATTCACGTACCGTACAGTGCAGCCACTTAAAGTGCACAATTCAATGATTTTTGGTCTATTCACAGACTTATAAAACCATCATTAGCATCTGGTTTCACATTTTATTACCAAGCTGGGCAAGTTCTTTGTATGTTTTATATCCAGCCCCATGTCACATGATTTGCAAACATGTCTCATTCTGTGGGTTGTCTTCACTTTCTTGGTGGTATCATTTGCAGCTCAAAGGTTGTAAATTTTGATGAAGTCCATTCTGTCTGTTTTTCTTTTTCTCCCTTTTGTGTTTTTGGTGTCACAGCTAAGAAGCCATTGTCTCATCCAGGGTCATGGAGACTTGCCCCTATTTTTCCTCTAAGAGTTTTATATTTTTAACCCCTATGTTTAGATCTGTGGCCCGTGTGGAGTTAATTTTCATTTCCACACCTGGTATAAGGAAGAGTCCAGCTTCATTCTTTTGCACGTTGCCACCGACATGCCCAATAGTTGAAAACTGTTCTTTTCCCATCGATTTCTCTTGGCACTCTCGTCCGAAATCAGTTGACCTTAAATGTGAGGGATTGTTTTGGACTCTCCCTTCTGTTCGGCTGATGTGTTCTTCTGTGCTTATGCACACTGCCTTCGTTAGCTCAGCTGTGTGACATGTTTTGAAATCAGGAAATGTGAGCCCTCCCCGTTTCTCTTTCTTTTTCAAGATGGTTTTGGTTCTTCTGGATCCCTTGCAATTCCACGTGAATTTTATGATCTGCTTGTCGATCTCTGCCAAAAAAAAAAAAAAAGAAAGAAAGAAAGCTGGATTGGGATTCTTTTGTTTATTCATTTTTTCTTTTCTAAACTTTTCATTTTGAAATACCTCCAGATGTACAGGAAAGTGGCAAAAATAACATAACGAAAGAAGAACTCCAGTGTACTCTCCACTCCCTAGATATGGATTTACCAGCTGGGAAGGGGAGCTGAGCTGAAGTTCTGATGGGATCTCCTGGAGAGCCAGAGAAGTGTTGCCCCTTGACGATACTGTGTCATCCATCACCGCAGGACATGTGTCCATCCATGTTGACATTTGGAGCGGCCTGCACACCCTGCTTGTGTGCCCCTCGTCGGGCCCCCCACCAGGTCCTGAGTCCTTGTGTCCAACAGCGGTCAGCTGTCCAGGGACAAGTCCAAGCCAGCACTGGCTTCTCGCAAATGTGGGGGATCCTAGCCTCCTGGAGGCCACCTCTCTTGGAATGTTCCTGATGGATGGGCCTGGTTTGCTGTGCCTGAGGTCGTCCCCTGGGGTGGTTAAAATGGTGAGGCCCCTGGGGGTCTCCAGGAATGAGACTGCACGAGATGGGGAGGGCCGGCCACATGCTCTGGGAGCGGTTCCCAGCCCTGGCATCCCCTCGAGGTGGCTCAGGAAGCAGGGCCCCCTCAGCACTCGGCCTCTTAAGGTTGAAATGTGCCATCCTGGCTCACATTAGCAGGCCAAGCGAGGGGGAAGCAGGTGGAGCCCGCTTCTCAGCAAGAGCTGGCACAGGGCTTGCCGGCGCAGCCACCCACCCCGAGGCCTGGACCAGGTGGAGGCGACATGGGGACAGTCCCCTTTATCCCCTCCCCCCCACAGGACAAGGCCTGGGGTGGGTGTCTGTGGACCCTGCAGGGGTGACTGGAGCGCAGCCTGCTGACCAGGCAGTGCAGAGAAGAAACCACTCCAAGAGTGGGAGGCTGCCCGGCAGGCCCCCCAGAGCCCCCCGGAGCCCGCTGGTGCCTGGTAGATACCCATGGAGGCCTCTGTCCCCAAGACGCAGGGCAGAGTGTCCCTGCAGGTACTCGCTGCCCCTGGGAGCCCCAGCCGGCCCCCATGGGCAGCAGCAGGGGTGACCCTTTGGGCAGTGGGCCTGGCCTCAGGGCAGGTGACGGGCAGGTCCCTGCAGCACTGTGCTTCTGGGCGGACTGGGGGCAGCGGCACCCCTGGAGCAGACAGCACAGTAGGTACGTGGTCTGAGGCGCGTGCCGTCCCTGGGTGGGGTTCGCGGGCCGCCCTCTCCGGAGCACATGTGCCTGCAGGGAAGAACCGCGCCCTCTCCCCGCAGGGTACAGTATGTTCGCGCTGGGCATCGGGACCCTGCTCTTCGGGTACTGGAGCATTGCCAGGTGGAACCGGGAGCGCAGGTAGGCCCCAGGGGTGGGCACCTCGGGAGAGGCCCTATCCTCAGGAGGGACTGGCCTGCCGGGAGCTGGCCACCAGGCATGAGGCTGGAGCAGCAGAACCCGGAGGCCCTATGGAGCCCACCAGGTGGGCCCGGGAGACCGGGTAGGTGGGAGGGCAGTGGCTCTGCCTGGCCAGTAGACCCCAAGCTCAGCCCTGCGGCCTCCGAGTGCTCCAAGCCCCTGCCGGCTGCTGGTCAAGGAGTGCCCAGCATATGAAGGGTGCCCCCAGTCGTGGGGCGGGGCATGCTGCACAGCAAGAAGGGCCTATCCTCCTGGGGCATGTCACCCAGGGCGGGGGCAGGGCCAGCGGTAACCTACCCTGAGCAGCTGTGGTGGGGCAGAGGTGGGAGTGGACAGGGGCCGGGAGAGGGACCGCGGCCTGTACCCTGAAAGATGAGATGCTGGGTCCTAGAAAGGGGTGCCAGCTTGGTCCCTGGAGTGGCACTGGCCTGCCTCCTCCTTTGGGGCCTCACCCTACTGAACCTGGACCTGCAATAGGGGTCTCCAGTGCCATAGGTGAGGGGACAAGCCCAGACACCGGCCCCCTCCCCCCAGCATGGACGGGTCCTGTGTGTCGGGCTGCTTGCAGGAAGCTTGGAAAACTCAGGAGTGAGGTTAGGGAAGGAGGTGCAATGCCGGCAGCCCTCCCCCCATGGTGGCTGCAAGGTGAAGGCAGTGGCACTGAGAGCACCTGCCTGGCCTGGCCACAGCAGGCTGCACTACTTGTAGAATTGAGGAAAGAAAGCAGGTTTTCGCCATGCAGAGGGTGTGAAGTGCTTGTGGATGCTACAGGCACCTCTCCCAGCCCTGGGATCCCCCCCCCACCAGGCCCACAGCCCCACTGGGCAGCCCCATCCCCCAGCCTGACCCAGGGTCCGTTGTGCAGGCGCCTGCAGGTCGAGGACTTCGAGGCCCGCATCGCCCTCATGCCCCTGTTGCAGGCGGAGAAGGACCGCAGGTGGGTCATGGAGGGGGGCGGCCTGGGCTGGGCATCTATCCTGCCCGTTGGGAATCCTGGAGGTGCAGGACACCAGCACAAGGCCCTCCAGGCCCCAGGGTACAGCTAAACTGGCAGGGGAGGGCAGCCGCTCACGCCCGTCACCTGGGAGGGGGCTGAGGCGGGACCTGCAGCCCTGAGCAAGAAGCAGGGAGAAATCAGATGGCTCCCTGTGGGGTGTTGGGGCTGGGGCAGGAGGGTGCAGCCAGGGCTGGGAGGAAAAGGGAACAGTGAGCGCAAGGCCCAGAGTGGAAGGGGGGTGAGAAAGCAGCCTGGGGGTTCTGAGGCCCAGCGCCCACCCTGTGCCCACAGGTTCTTGCAAATGCTGCGGGAGAACCTGGAGGAGGAGGCCATCATCATGAAGGACGTTCCGGACTGGAAGGTGGGCCCCGGGCGTGGTGGGGGCAGCGGGGAGGGGGAGGCAGCCCGCTCACAGCTCCCTTCTGCAGGTGGGCGAGTCCGTGTTCCACACCACGCGCTGGGTGCCCCCGACACTGGGCGAGCTGTACGGGCTGCGTACTCAGGAGGAGATTCTCAACGCCAACTACGGCTTCACGTGGTACACGTAGGGCCGGGGAGAATAAACGCCGGAGACCGCCCACCGCGTACACTTGCTGGGGTCGGGGGCGGGCTTGGGGGCTCGGGGTCCCACCCACACTGCCGAGCCCGAGCCCGGGTGGGACGTGCGCCTTGAATAGCACTCAGGGGCCCGGGGATCCCCCACCGCCCCAGTGGGCAGCCCACCCTTCCAGGCTGGGAGCAGCGCCGCGCCCCGCGGAGGGCGGGCAGGAGCCCCCGCGCCCGTCGTTGCCTTTCCAGACTTTCCTGCCCAGCGCCTGTGCTGTGGGGACCTCCAACTCCCTCGCTCCTGGCGCGAAAGGGTTAAGTTCGCTTGCACCCACTGGCCAATGGTCGTTCTCAGCGCCTTCGCGGCGCCCCCTGATTGGCGGGCTCGGGTGGCCCCACCCCCACCCCGGGAAGCGCTGAAAGGGTGGTGGCGCTCCAACCCCGGGGCCCCCGCACCTTCCCTGACGCGGCCTGGGAGTCAGGTGCGAGTCCTGGCGGGGAGGGGGCGCCCACCTCGCTTTTAGGCCAGAGAGCTGTCTGGGGCTGCTGATGCCACCGGCGCTGTGGCGCCAGAGAAACGCCTCCACCCGGCCCCCGGGTTATCTTGAGCACCACTAGCCGCACTCCCAACCCAAGCAGAGCCCCCTGCCTCCCCCCAGGGACCCCGCCCCCAATCGCTAGTCCCCCTCCTCAAGCCCTCGCGCCCCCCTCATTTGGACATTTGCCCAGTCCAAATGAGGAAACAGGTCCAGTGAGGGAAGATGCTGCCCGTGGGGCGGCTGGTGAATTTGTCCCCTGGCCCGGCCTGGGGCCTCCTTCAAACCCCGGGGTCATGGGGCCCCAGGCAGCACTGGGGGCCTCACTGGAGCCCGGGTTCCCCAACAGCCCACTGACCTCAGCCCCCTTCCCAGGACAGACACTGTCCATAGTGTCTGGGTTACGCCTGGAGACCCCAGCACGTCCAGGTTTGGGGTGGAGGACTTCTAGGAGCAGAGCTGTGACTTCCACTGTTGGGGGAGGGGTGTGCGTTTGGATGTTCTCTGAGCACCGGGGGCTGGGGGTTGGGGGTGGGGTGTGGGCTTTGGTGCTGGGGTGCCCGAAGCCCCTGCACTCTTGAAGTGCCCAAGTAAGCTGCGAGAGTGACCCTAGGGCTTTGCTTCCAAGAGACCCCTTGCAGCAGCAGTGTCCCAAGTTTTGGGTATGGCCCTTGGGGAGGGAGGAGTGGGGCAGTGGCTGTTAGGGGGCAGAAGCTGGGGCTTCAGGAGTTGAAGGTGGGGGAAGGAGCCCCTTCCTGGCCGCTCTCTCCCAAGTGCAACCTGTGTCCTGGACCGCCCTGCCTGGGGACGTTCTTTGAGCGGCTTCACCGTGAGCTCCTCCCCTTGGCCCAGTTCTCCACCTGCAGCTGTCGTGGGCCTGGGTTTGAATTCAGCTGTTTCGGGGGTCACCAGGGCATGTCACTTCCCTGAGCCTCCACTTCCCCTATCTATAGTGTCTTCCTGACCAAGCTCTGCTCAGCCTGGGGTCCACCGTGTCACCTCTCATGCCAGCCCCCCTCACTGCTCTTGCCGCCTGGGTCACCTCCCTCAGTCCTCCACCACCTCCTTCAGGAAGCCCTCCCTGAGTCCCCACCCCACAGCCAAGTCTCCACTTCCCTCCTGCACCCACCTCCACCTATGTCCCTTCCTATGCCTTAGCTCTGAGCAGATGCTCATATTGGCCCAAGGGTTGCCAGAAGTTTGTCTTCTATTTGTGGAACCAAGGAAGGAACCCCAGCTGTCACTGTGCCAAACCGCTGCTGGCGTCAGTCTGGGGCTTGCTTGCTGGGGTTCTAGAGACCCACACCGCGGGTGGACATCCAGATGGTCCCACCCGCCTGCTGTGTCACCCTGGGCAGGCCACCTGCCTTTCCTGTGTCCTTCCAGTTCCTCCGTTTTTCCTCTCAACCCAATAACATCATTGTTCTTCTTATTATTGATTGTTATCACACCCTCCAGTGTCTGCTGAGCTGGGCAGAGGCCCTGGTCCCCAGTAAGGGCTCCTACCCCCGCCACCCTGGCTTGGGGGAAGCTGGCACCAGGCGCGACCCTGGTTCTTTCAGTCCTGATGCCAGACCCCCAGCCCCCGCAGCCAGGGCCAGCCGGGTCCTGTATCGGGTTGAATTGAAGTTTTTCACTTTTCAACAAGGAGCCTCGGGACCCTTGTCCTGCCTTAGGGTTTCTGGCTGCAAAGGAGTAAGCGAGGCTCGGAGCCCAGACGGTCCGTGGTCCCACTACCCTTAGGTGTTTCCACTTGAGCTGTGCACCCCTACAGGGCCCAGGCTGGCGGGGCGGCTCCTGTCGCTTGGGGGAACCGAACCGACCTGGGCTGCTGTGCATGGCTGTGGACACCAGGGGGCGCACGGACCTTGGCGCATGCCTCCCACAGCCTGTGGGGCTGGACCGGTGGGGAAACTAAGGGACAGCCCGGGGCGAGGGCCTCTCCTTCTGGCCTCACCTGAGCGCTTGTCCCGGTTCCCCGCAGTCTCGGCTCCCTGGAGCGCAAGCTGCTAGAGGACTGTCACTTTGGGCAGCAGCACCTGGCAGAGTTGTGTGGCCATGCCAGTGGTATGGCTGTGACCAAGGCACCCGGGCCCGTCACTTGGAGCCACCCCTGCCCGTCACTCAGGTGGGGAAACCAAAGCCTGGAGAGGGTCATCGCTAGTCCAGGCCAGATAGGGACCCCAGAGCCAGGGGGCTGGAGAGGGGCAGGGTGGAGGCCGGGCAGCCTCGTGGTACGGGTGCTGTCCCCTCCTACCTCTGCCACCTCCTGGTTCTCAACAAGCCCGAGCTGCAGGGGGGAAACTGAGGCCTGGGTGTAGAGGGGCCTGCCTAGGGTCACATGGGGCCAGAAGCGGGTCTGCGGTTCCAGCCCGGGTGTATCCGACCCCTCCCCATCGAAGAATGATAGCAACCCTGTGCCACATGGCCACACCATGCCGTGCCTCAGTTTCCCCATCTGAAGAGGGGCACTCAGTGGTGCTGGCCTATCCGTCAGTCTACACACCTTTAAAAAGTGCCCCTAAGAGCCAGGGCTCTACCACTCAGCCTTCCCACTGCTATCCCCCCCCCCCCAATTATTATTACCACTGTATTCTTTTCTGTCAGTAGCTTTCTTTATATGGACTCACTCTTCCTATCTTTTCAACTCAAATGTTCCTATTTCCAAATGAAACTTATGACCATCCCTGGACGCGGCACCCAAAGGAAGAGGAAACAGTGAAACCAAAGCCACAAAGCAAACCCAGGGTGTCCGAGTCGCCCGGCGCTCTGGCCACAGCCAGGCACATCCCTTCAGACAGCCTCAGGCTTGGCCCTGGGTCAAGAGCCCGCTGAGACCTTGGGGAGGGGACTTGAAAAGGGGGTAACGTCCCCCCTGGGTGTCTGAGGCTGGAGTGGGCTGGGCTCCCTGGAACTACCTGGGGTTCCCTGCCTTGCCTCCCTGTCAGGGGGAAGGACTGAGTCTGGGAGAGGTGTAGCGAGGCAGGGCTGGGAGTGGAGCCCCAGCGCTCTTAACTCCTGCACTCAGTGGAGACAGATGCACAGACACGTGGAAACAGATATGTAGGGAGTATGAGACAGAAAGGAAAGCAGGGGGCAGGTGGAGAGGCACGAAGACACCCTGGCATTGCCAGGCTGGAAAACTACCCCCTTCTCCCCGCTCGGACCCTGGGCCCCTGGGAAGGCAAGGCCGGGAAGGCAGGGCAGTGGAAAAAGGTGGAGGAGCGGCTGCGGCTCAGCTGGATAAACAAACCGCCCGCGGGGGCAGAGGGGGAGGCGCATGGCCTTGGCAGAGCCTCAGGCCAGTCCCCCACCCCCCAGGCCGGGCCTCAGTTTCCCCTCTGCTGCAACCCCCTGGAAACAGGGCAGTGCTGGTGGCCTGCGGCCCAGAGCACAGCAGGGCGGTGGGGCCGGTCTGCACCCGGCACCTGTGAGCGTTTGGGAGTCAGGGATCTCTGCAGCCTCCTGGGGCTGCCCCCCACCCCACCCCTGCAGAAATTGCTTCCTGGGGGTTCAAAAGGGGGACCGCTGGGCTAGAACAGGCTAGAGGGCATGGCCCATGCGGGGCGGGCCGCCAAGTGCACAGGTCCGCAGACTGAAGCCACACAGAGAGGGTAGGAGGGGCCACCTGGTGGGCTGGGGCTGGGGACCTGCAGGGCCCTGGCACGGACCCCCTCTCGGCCTCCCAGGAATATGAGCCAAGTGTCTCCTACCCCACCTGCTCGCCCGGGCCCCTGCACCAAGACCTCAGCACCCAGTGGGAGAAGATGGGCATCCCCATTCTGTTCGCCCTGCCCACAGAGGTGGACACGGGGTGGGTGGGGGGTCAGTGCTGGGTTCATGGTGCCCAAGAGCCTCCCAACCCTGCCTGGTCTCACAGGTGTAGCTCATTAACGCTGCCTATGGCCTGGTGGTGGAAGCTGTGCGGGGCCCCCAAGCTGCAGCCGAATGGCATGGGTAGGGGGGTGCCTGAACGCGGGAAGCTGCTGTTTGTTCCCCTTGTGAGCCTGGGCATCCCCTCGGGCACGTCCGCGTCTGGGGTTGGGTTGGGGGGACCCCCAAGCCTCGGGTCCCCATGTCCCTTGCTGGCCTTTCTGCTGGGAGCCTCAGTTTCCCCAGCATGGATAGAGCGTCACGCCCATCTCACAGATGGGGAAAACCAAGGCCGCCGCCAGGTGACCCCGGCTGCCCCCCGGCTCCCCCTCTCCCTGCCCAGGGTGCCCGCCGCTCGGGCAGACGTGAGCTCACTCGGCAAACGCCGCGCCCGCCCTGGCCGCCACCCCGTGCCTGCTGGAGCCATTAGGGCGACCGGCAGATGGAACAAACAACTGCTGGCCAGCCGGACCCTTTGCGGGAGTGGGTGGACTGGGGGTAACGTGGGTGCCCCCCGACTCATCGGGACCCCAGGGCCATTCCACGGGGTGCAGCCAAGCAGGGCGGAGGAAGGGGGTGGGGTGGGGCAGCTGTCTGGTCTGTGGGGGGAGGCTGAGGTCACAGGAAGGAGGACGCAGGTCAGAGGGAGGAGAGGGCAGGGACTGCAGTCATGTGGGGGTGCTGCCGAGTCAAAGGACAGGGTCTAGTCCGAGGGTTAAGGTGACCATCTCAGGCTACCAGGCGGGGAATGAGGCCCAAGGCAGGTGGGGAGGGAGCCATGTCCTGTCAGAGTAAAGAGCCTCGGCAAGTCTGGCGGGGGAGGCTCCCGAGGATGGGGCTGTTCTGTCACCCTGTAGGGGAGGTTGGGCAGAGGGCAGAGGCTAGTCTGGGTGGGGCCGTTTGGGGGCAGAAGCCCAGTCCGATGGCGGAGGCACTGCTCTGACTGGGAAAGGGTGGCAGGTGGAAATGCAGTCAGAAAGCAGAGGCTGGGGCAGAGGGAGGAGGGAGACTGCGAAAAGGTGGGAGCAGAGACCGAAAAGCCTGCGGGCAAAGAGGGAAGGGCACCCAAGGAAGGGGGGGAGAAGGTCCACAGGCCGGGGCTTGGTCAGGTGGGGGAAGGGAAGGCAAGTGGAAGGGACGGCCTGGTCTGAGGACGGAGGCTCAGGATGGGGGTGAGAGAGGGCGAGGGCGCGTAGGACTTGCCCCAGGGCAGCCACCCCCACAGCTGGTGCTGCCCTGGCCCCCTCCACCTCAGGCTGGGATGCCCAAGAACAGCCGCAGCCCTTTCTATGGGCACCACCGCTTGGTGGCCGGCAGCTTTGTGCCCACAGCCTGCGCCTCCCGGGTACAGGGGCACCGGCTGCCTGGTGGCGCAGCCACGCCCCCGTTCCAATAAACAGGGCGCACCCCCTTATCGCTGCCACCTCCCTTCTGCGCCGGCTCCGCGCGGGGATGGGCAGACTCCGGGAGGGACTTCCCACCGGGACCCCCGTCCCAAAGGCGGGAGGGGCTTGGGCAGACGTCGGGTGGGACCTGCGGCTCGAAGTGAGACTCCACGAAGGACTTCCAGCCAGCCCAAAGCCCTGCGAGCCTAAGCGCCAAGTCCGGGCCGCTAGAAGCCGGAGCAGCCCGGCTGGATTCCAAGAACTTCCCCCCCGGCCGGGGGGCCCCCAGTGGAGGGATGGAGGGCGGACTCAGGGAGGAACTTCCAGGCGGCCAGACGAGTGAAGGGGAAGCGCAGCCCAGCCCGAGGGCGGGGTGCGGCCGAAGTCGCCCAGTGCCAGGGGCGGGGCCCGGGGTGGGGCCTGCGGCGCGTCCCGCCCCTCCCTCAGCCCCAGCCGCCGCCAAACCTGCCCAGTCCCGGCAACGCGCGCCGCGGAGCCCGGGCCTCCCGCGGACGCTCGGACCCGGCCATGGCGCCCCTGCCGCCCCTGCTGTGCCTCTGCGTCGCCGCCGCGCACCTGGCGGGGGCCGGAGGTGAGGCGCCCCCAGCCTCCCAGTCCTCAGGGAACGCCCCGAGGTTGGCGCGCGGCATCCGTGCGCTTCCCCGGGGCGCCGGGGCATCGGGGACCCGGAGCCCGGGACCACCCTCCGGGCTCCCGGGGACACGGGGCGTCCGTCCCAGCCCCAGCGTTGGGACCCTGAATCCACTCAGTCCGGGCCCGTGGTCGAAGGGGTCGGAGACGTTCTTGTCCCGCGAGCGCTCAGGTGGGGCGGGGCGGGCCCGCTTCCCGGGTGGGAAGACTGAGGCCCCGAGCGCGCGTCCCCCCACCGCGGCCGGGTGAGGCCAGGCTGGATCCCAAGGATTTCCCGCTGGCCATTTGCGCCCCAAGTGGAGGGATGGAGGGTAGACTCAGGGAGGGGCTTCCCACTGGCCAGAGGAGCTCGGAACAACCCGAGCCCACGGGGTCAAGGCAGGGTTCGAGGGCGGCAGGAGGCTGCGGACCTGGGCGGGCATCACGAGAAGGCTCCCTAGAGGAGGAGTCAGCGCGCGCCGACTTCCCGCCTGCCCGAGCCTCGGTGCCCTCCACGGGACGACGAGGATGGACGTGGGGCCCCGGTGAAATTCAGCTCTCAGCTGGTCCGTTCACAGCGCCTCCTCCCGCAGATGTCACCCCCACCGGGGAGTCCCCCGGGAGCGCCGGGAGTCTCGACGGTCGGTGGCGGCGCCCTGGGCAACCCTCGCCGGCCCTGGAGGACTGGGAAGGTGAGGCGGCGGGGGGTCGCAGGCCAGCTCTGCGGGTACTGGACGGGTGCCCGGCCGCCGTCGAGCCCCGTGCTTCAGGAGCTGGGAGGAGAGGCGTCCAGGCTGCCCCGGGCGCAGGGGGCCAGGCGGGTTCTGGGGGCAGCGGCCCGGGTCCCAGCGCGTGCGGTCCCCGCAGAGGCCAGCGAATGGACGTCCTGGTTCAATGTGGACCATCCGGGTGGCGACGGTGACTTCGAGACCCTGGCCGCCATCCGCTTCTACTACGGGCCGGCGCGCGTGTGCCCGCGGCCGCTGGCGCTGGAGGCGCGCACCACGGACTGGGCCCTGCCCTCCACCGTCGGCGAGCGCGTGCATCTGAGCCCCGCGCGCGGCTTCTGGTGCCTCAACCGCGAGCAGCCACGCGGCCGCGGCTGCTCCAACTACCACGTGCGCTTCCGCTGCCCAATCGGTGAGGGTGGGGCGGCGCCAGGGAGCGGGTCCGAGAGGGGCTGGGGGCTGCGGGCGGGTGCGCGAGGGGTGCTCACCCCTTCCCGCTGCCCTCGAAGGTGAGGAGGGCGCGGTCCAGGGCCTGCACCTTCGCCAGGTGCTCCCAGGGACCCTGAGGAGCGTCGGGCGCGGCTGCTGTCGGGGGCGCCCGCCCTGCGACGCACGTGGGGGTCCTCCAGACCCCGCAGGCGTTGTCACCCAGTTCCCAGCAGGCGTGATCGGGGGTGGGGACTCGGCCGTCTGAGTCCCTTCCCATCCCTCCCTTCAGAGGCCGCGTGGGGTGCCTGGGGGCCGTGGGGACCCTGCTCCGGGAGCTGCGGACCAGGCCGTCGCCTCCGCCGCCGCCACTGCCAGGAGCGCACTGGGGAGGCGTGTCCCGGGCGTTCTTTGGAGGCGCAGAAGTGTGTGCGGCCGGGGTGCCCAGGTAGGGGGCAGGGCCCAGGTGCAGGGGCGGGGCCTGGAGGAGGCGGGGCCGACGGGGCGGCTCCCAGGTGAAGGGGCGGAGTCTGGAGAGCCGCCCCACCAGGGGCCACCCGGAAACCCTCACTTCCTTTCCGCCCTGCGCGAGGGGTCTGGGGGAGCGGACAGCGGCGATTGAGGGTGGTGTGCAGGCATGGGCGAGCTGAGGATGCGCCGCCCTGTGCACGGCCGCGTCCGTGGCCACCCGCAGAAGCCGGGGCACAGGCTCCCCGGGCGCGCGCTCGGGGATTCGCCACCGCCCCCGCGCCCTGGCAGACGGGACGCCCAGGCGCTGCGGGGGCAGACACCCGGCCGGCCAAGATTCCGCTCGGGTCTGAGCTCCACAAACATCGCCTGGCGACGCTGTACCCGGGGTGGGGTTGGGGAGCCCGGTGGCCAATGGGGCCGTGGGGTCCCCACCCCACCCCCGCCTGGCTATCCCTTCCAGGGGCCTCTGCCCTGAAATTTCCAGTGGAATTTTCCGTTTTATGGAGAAACCGCGGGATTGGGAGGGGAAGAAGAGGTTCTGAGCTCAAGACCTGGCCCCTTGCTGGCCCCCTGCCCCTGCCTGGGCACTTTCTCTCTTCCTGGACCAGGCTCCTCTCAGGGCTCCTTCACTGCCCACCTGGACCCCAGTTCCCTCCCTTGGCCCAGACCTGAACCCCCCAGCCCCATCTGTCCTCCACACTAGGAACTGCTCCCAAGGGAGCCCTGCCAAGGCCTCTCAGGGAGCACGAGGGGGGTCTGGGCATGTCTGCTGAGTGATCAGCTGAGCGAATAAGCCTTCCCCAGGAGGGAACAAGGAAGCTGCCCTGCCCTGCTGTCCCCTGTACCCTACCCCCAGGGTGCAGCCTCAACACCTGTGAATGCCCCGGCCACGACCTCCTGGGCACTGTGGTCACCCAGTCTGGGCGACCGCTGCCAGGGGCCCGCGTCTCCATACGAGGCCAGGCTGGCGCCGCAATCACCAGCGATACCCATGGAACCTTCCGGGTGTCTGGTGTCTGCGCTGGCAGCCGGATCAACGTCAGCGCCCAGATGGATGGCTTCTCTGCAGGCATGGCCCAGGCCCAGGCCAATGGCTCCGTCTCTGCCATCGTCACCATCGTCCTTGAGAAGTTGGGTAAGGGCCTCTGGAGAAGGAGCTCAGGGGAAGGGGGTGGCTGAGGAATGGGGGAAGATCTGTGTGGCACAGAGCTCCAGGGAGGGCCAAGATGTGATGCAGCAGGAGATCACTGGGGAAGAGAAGAGAGGCGACATAATCATTGGAGAAGGTGGAAAGCGAAATATGGTATCATGGGGAAGAAAGAAGGCATGACACGTCACTGGAGAAAGTAGGAAGGGAAATATGGCATCATGGGGAAGAAATAAAAGATGGTGCAGTTGGAAAAGGCACAAGGCTGTGTCTAAATTTGGTGCCCCGGAGGGAAGCATTAAGGTGGGGTTCAGTCTTGAGCAGAAGCAGCATTACCTTGAGTTGGGGAAGGGCCAGGGAAGGTGCAAATGGAAGACGGCCCACCTGGTGAAGGGAAACAGTGGGCTCTGCCCTGGGAAAGGGTTATTGGGAGAAGCCAGGGGTGTGGGGTCCCTAACCACTGCAGCCTCCACCCCCAGAGAAGCCTTATCTGGTGAAGCACCCCGAGTCCCGGGTGCGAGAGGCTGGCCAGGACGTGACCTTCTGCTGCAAAGCTGCGGGCAGCCGCAGGCCCAAGAAATATTCCTGGTGAGTCCCCTGCCCCGTGCCAGGGTTCGGATCGGAAGTCCCGGGAGGTGTGGTGCTCAACAGGCCTTCTGGAAGTTTCCACCTGCCTCATTCCCCTTCTGGAAAGTGGGAAATTTGGAGAGGGTGGACGAGAGGAGAAGCTGCCTGGGTGTTCCTGGCCCAAGGGGCAGGGCGGACGCAGCCCCCTCCTCTGTGCCGAGGGCACCTACGTGCTGCCTGCCTGGCACCCAGGTTCCACAACGGGACGCTGCTGGACAGGAGGGCGTACGGGTCCAGGTCCCACCTGGAGCTGCGGGGCCTGCGCCCCGACCAGGCGGGTGACTACCAGTGTAAGGTGTGGGACGACGCGGGCGCTGTGCGCTCGGCCACTGCCCGGCTCACTGTGCTTGGTGAGTGCCCGCCCCAGGCCCTGATAGCACCCCAAATCGGTTCAGGCTAGCTCCTGACCTCCCTGAGCCCCAACCCCTGGTCTAAGCCCCCCCACCCCAAACTGAATCCTGAATGCACCCCAAGCTGATTCAGGCTGACCCCTGACCTCCCCAAGCCCTGACCTCTGGGCTGAGTCCCATCTCCACCCTGAGTTCTGACAACACCCCAGTGGAGCTCCAATTTGAGATTGACCCCTGACCTTGCTGAACTCTGATCCAAGGCCCCCACCAAGCCCGCCCTCTAGGCTGAGTCCCCACCCTCACCCTGCGGTGTCTCTCCAGCCCCTGGGCAGCCAGCCTGCACCTCCCAGCCCCGCGAGCACCTGGTCCAGCTCCCCGAGGACTGCACGCCCCCGGGCACCGGCCCCGCCTTCCTGGACGTGGGCCTCTGCCTCAACGCGCGCTGCCCGGGGCCCGCGGGCTCCCACGCCGGGTGCGGGGACGCCGCCCCCCGCTGCTGCTCCGTGCGCCGCCTGGAGACCCGGGAGGTCCGCTGCTCCAGCTACGTGCTCCCGGTCAAGGTGGTGGCCGAGTGTGGCTGCCGCAAGTGTAGCCCTCCCCGCGGCCTGGTGCGGGGCCGCCTCCTGGCCGCCGACTCCGGGGAGCCGCTGCGCTTCGCCCGCATCCTGCGGGGCCACGAGACCGTGGGCTTCACCTCTTTCCAGGGAGACTTCCACATTGAGGCGCCTCCGTCCACGGAGCGGCTCGTGGTGACCTTTGAGGACCCCAGCGGCGAGTTTGCTGACGCCGTCAGGGTGCTGCCCTTTGACCCCTGGGGCCCCGGCGTGTACCACGAGGTCAGGGCCCTGCGGAAGAAAGAGCCCGTCCTCCTGGACGCCGCGCGGGTCAACGCGATCCCGCTTGGCGAGCTGGGGGCCGAGGGCCCCCTGGGCGAACTGGTTCTCCCTCCCGGGGCCATCCGCCGGGCCGACGGGCAGCCCTACGCGGGGGCCGTGGAGGCCCGCGTGACCTTCGTGGACCCCCGCGACCTCGCCTCGGCCGCCGCCGCCCCCAGCGACCTGCGCTTCGTGGACGCCGAGGGCGAGCTGGCCCCGCTGCGCACCTACGGCATGTTCTGGGCGGAGCTGCGCGCAGCCGGCTCGGGGGAGCCGCTGCAGGCCGGGCCGGTGGCCGTGCGCGTGGCCGCGGCCCAGATCCACATGCCCGGCCACGCCGAGGCCCTCAGGCTGTGGTCGCTGAACCCCGCGTCGGGGCTGTGGGAGGAGGAGGGCGGCTTCCAGCGCGAGGCGGCCCCGGGCGGCCGCGTGCGCCGCGAGGAGCGCGTCTTCCTGGCGGGCAACTTGGAGATCCGCGAGCGGCGCCTCTTCAACCTGGACGTGGCCGAGCAGCGCCGCTGCTTCGTGAAGGTGCGCGCTTACGCCAGCGACAAGTTCGCCCCCAGCGAGCAGGTGCAGGGCGTGGTGGTGACGCTCGTCAACCTGGAGCCGCGGCCCGGCTTCCCCGCCAACCCGCGCGCCTGGGGCCGCTTCGACAGCGCCGTCACCGGCCCCAACGGCGCCTGCCTCCCCGCCTTCTGCGACGCGGAGCAGCCCGACGCCTACACCGCGCTGGTCACCGCCAGCCTGGGCGGCGAGGAGCTGGAGCCCGCGCCGTCCCGCCCGCAGCCGCGCCCCGCTGTCGTGGGCGTCCCGCAGGCCTACCTGGAGCGGCTCGGTTACCGGCGCACCGACCACGACGACCCGGCCCTCAAGCGCCACGGCTTCCGCGTGCACCTGGCCAAGCCCAGGCCCGGCCACCCCGCCGAGGCCCGCGGCCCCGTATACCCTTGGCGGCGCCTGCGGGACTGCCAGGAGGCTCCGGTGACCGACGGCCACTTCCGCTTCGCCCGCGTGGAGACGGACCGCTACGAGTTCAACACGGTCCCCTTCCGCGAGGCCGCGCCCGCCTCCTGGACCGGCGACCTGCTGGCCTGGTGGCCCAACCCGCAGGAGTTCCGCGCCTGCTTCCTCAAGGTGCGCGTGCAGGGGCCCCGCGAGTACGTGGTGCGCGCGCGCAGCGAGGGCGGCACTCACCCGCGCACGCGGGGCCGGCTCTACGGGCTGCGCGACGCACGCAGCGTGCGGGGCCCCGAGCAGCCCCGCACCTCGGCCGCCTGCGTGGAGTTCAAGTGCAGCGGCATGCTGTTCGACCAGCGGCAGGCCGACAGGACGCTGGTGACCGTCACGCCCCAGGGCAGCTGCCGCCGCGTGGCCGTCAACGCGCTCCTGCAGGACTACCTGGCCAGGCACGCCCCGGCCGCGCCCGCCGCCGACCCCGCCGCCTTCGCCATGCTGGCCCCGCTCGACCCGCTGGGCCACAACTACGGTGTCTACACGGTCACCGACCAGAGCCCGCGGCTGGCCAAGGAGATCGCCATCGGCCGCTGCCTCGACGGCTCCTCCGACGGCTTCTCGCGGGAGATGAAGCCCGAGGTGGGCACCGCCGTGACCTTCCAGTGCCGGGAACCCCCGGCCGACCGGCCCAGCCTCTTCCAGAGGCTGCTGGAGTCCCCAGTCGCAGCGCTGGGCGACATCCGCCGGGAGATGGGCGCGGCGTCCGGGGCACAGGCGGGAGAGTTGGGTGCCCCCCGTACCCGCCGCAGCAGAGCCCGACCGTGACCCGGCCTCACCCACCACCCGCTGCCTCTCTCCGGACGCCTCCCTGCCCTGGCCCAAACCTCCCCCCTACCCAAAAGACCCCGACCCCTGAAGCCAGCGGGTGAGGGGGCAGCGGCGGGTGCTGCGGTGGAGTGAGCAGTGACCCTGAAGCTGGGGGGGGACCCACTTGGTCAGGCCCCACGGGGCACCAAGAGAGTTCTCCATCCCCAGCCCCCAGGCCGCCTCCACATCTGTCGCTTCCACCCTGACTTGGGAGGCTCTGCCCCTCGTGGGTGCCAGGCCTCGCACGACCCCCCTCTGGCTTGCGACCCAGCTTGGCGCCCTCTCAGCAGCCCCCGTCCCCAGGCTTTGTTCTCGGGGTTATTTATTGAAGCACATCGGCAGGCCTCGGGCTGCGGCTGGAAGCAGCAGCCCCATGGAGAGGCGGGGAAGGGCTCCTCGGGGCACCTCCGTGCACAGCCCAGCAGGGGAGACTGTGGGAACAGGGGTGCAGTTCTCCTGTGCCTGGTGCTTGGGGACCCCCCCCAGCCCCCATCAGGCAAGGAGTCGCGTTGTGCTGAGGCTGTAGGGGCTCAATTAAAAATGCTTCATCTCCTGTCCGCTCTGCTCCCGAGCTCTGACCGTAGGTTGACATGTGACACTTGCCAGGGGACATGTGGGGGCCTGCAGCCACTGACCCCTACCATGGCCACGCAGACTCCCCGGGAAGACACTGGGGGCGGCGGGGCCCGGCTGGAGCCGGCAGTGAAGCGCTGTGACTCCCCCTGTGCCCGGGCTGGAGCCACGAGGCCAGGCCAGGACCACTGATGACCCGGGGCGGCCCCGTCCTAGCCATATCCCCACCTTACAGGCAGGGAAATCGGGCACAAGGGGTCTTCGCCTGGGTGCCCCTACTTCCCGCCTCCCGCCTGCCCAGCATGGAGAGCTGAGCCTTCCGCGTCCCCCCTTAGGGGACGCAGCCTGGAGGGAGCTGGACCTCCAAGCAGACCCCAACCCACCTTTGGGGTCGGCACTCAACTCCTACCCCCACCCATCTGGCATCTGGCACTGCATCTGGCCACGCCCCCTTCCCTTGGGTGCTGACATCTCCCAGGCTTGTCCAGGTGGAGATCTGGCAGTGTGGAGAGAAGCTGCAAAACCCGGGCCTTGGGCCTGGTCTCTGAGGGTGGGCCCCAGGGCTCTGCTTTGGGGGGACCTCAGCCCAGGGAACCCCAGCTTCACCACAGACAAAGTCCCCATGATGAGCAGACGTGGGTGGGGGTGCTGGCTTTTATCCAGACCATACCAGGCGCCCCAGGGAGGGAGTGGGTCCCAGCCCACTGGCGGGGTCCTGGGGAGCAGCCGGATAGGGGGCCCCGCCTGCAGCCGGCGGGGCGGCGCTGGCTCCCGTTTCCAGGCGGGTGATGAGGTGTGAGGCTCCCGGGCCAAATACCTTTCCTGGAAAAAGTGCCGGGGCTGCGGCCGCTGCCAGGCCTGAGCCAGCTGGGGGTGGGGGTGGGGCCGTAGTGGGGGGGCTTCCTCCTGAACCCCCTCCCCAGGCTGCTGGCAGGGCCTCCCACTGCTGTGGGGGGACAGCAGTCTGGGGAGGGCGTCTCAGGCACCCCAGGACCCTCGCCGACAGCCCCCCGGGAGGGAACACCAGGCCTCAAGTTCCCACTGAGGAACCTGAGGTCGTCCACTCCCCACCCCCATCCCGAGCCTCCCACCACTGCCTTCATCCCCCCATTGAAGCCCCCAAACCCGAGTCCCGCCCACCACCCCACATTTGAACGCGGGCCAGAGGGGCCTACTGGGAAAGCCATTTCTGCCACCCCCCCAGCCACGGGGCAGTGGGAGGGGGTGCAGCCCCCCACCCCCCACCCCACCCCACCCCACCAAGAGACCCCAGATCCAGTCACCCTGGG
>PVIY010013789.1:0-58107 GCA_004026745.1 Myrmecophaga tridactyla | reverse complement strand
TAATAAATAGTCAAATTATTAATTTTGATTTTATATATTATTATTTTACATATTCCTATATAAAGGTCTGAATGCATATGTGAGTTAAAATTTAAATGAGGGGAGGGATATATCAGTGATTAAATGTTCAATGCCTTAATTTGTATCATAAAGAACTAAGATGTTGCTTTACTGAATGACTTAGTTATGTTTATGTTTACTCTCTCTGTTCTGGGAGGGAATCCTAGTTTCATACAAGTGACTCAATGCTTTAACATATTGTTCATTAATCTTATTAGCACAGAGAAAGGTGTATTGAGATAAGCTCTATTTAAAAGCAAACAAACAAACAAAACTATTGTTAATAGTAAATAATTCACAGCTCTTAGAAAGAACCTTGGAGAATTTGACAAAATTTAGAATTACCTGCTTTTATATATTATTTCATCATGTAGCTAGTATATGGAGCCGGCAGGGGTTGGCAAACTTTTTCCGTGAAAGAATAGGTAATAAATATTTATGCATTATAGACGGACCATCTCTGGCATAAGTACTCAACTTTGCCATTGTAGTTTGAAAGCAGCCATAGAT
Organism: Myrmecophaga tridactyla; assembly: GCA_004026745.1. NCBI lineage: Eukaryota > Metazoa > Chordata > Mammalia > Pilosa > Myrmecophagidae > Myrmecophaga > Myrmecophaga tridactyla. The sequence continues at coordinate 57,537 of PVIY010013789.1, read as the reverse complement.
GAAGTGAAAGCAAATGGACATCAAAGTTTCCAAAAAATTTTATAGACAAAATTCCTCAGTGGAGTTTATTTTGCCAACCTCTGATGTAGAGAATGTCCAGTTGCTAAGAGACTAAGAAAAAATTTTATTTAATAATGTACTTGTTAATTATTAATAATAATTATTGCATAAAGCAGTCACAATTTGTAATTTCACTAGAATTCTTTTTCCTATTTTCTTTTTTTGATGAGAATTCTATTTATCATTCACCCAACCAATAATCATGGAGCTCTCATTTCATTCTGAACTCCTTGCTAAGCATTGGAATGTAATTGTGCATAATTCATTCACAGATTCTATGGATAAGGAGATATGGTCTGGGGAGAGTAAATATGCCTTTAAAAATAACAAGTAATTAATGAATATCAACTATCAATAAGTCCTATCAAGGCACACAAATTACATGGTATTAAATAGTAGTTCTATTTGATTTAGGGCTAGAGGGAGGTAATAATGACAATTATCTGAAACACTGGGTCCTCATACCATGTAAACTACATTTATAATTTATTGTGTGAAAATGTATGCATATGTTTCTACTACATAGCATGGTATGCATTAGGAAGTGGGAGGTATATGATACATTCATTATTTTATTTATGCAATTCTTAAATCATTAGAATGACATTCTATACCATCATCTAAATCTATACCACTTATTACAACGTGCAATTTGGGCAACTGTGAAAAGAGAAATATATACCAGTATTTGTGTCTATAGTTATGTGAATGATCTCATTGATGATTCAGTTTGCCAGGGGTCCCTTAGGTGCACTTTGAAGAAAGGAGCCAAATTTAACCAAATTCCAAGGGGAAATTACTGTCATTGTCTAAAACTGGTCTTTCATTTCTGTTTCATTTATCTTTCACACTTGAAAATTCCTTTACATTAGATAGATCTGGGAAATACGCAAAATATACCCTATTATTTTCTGGAACTAAAATCAGGCTTAACTCTGTCATTGTGAGAGAGGAATAGGAACTTCTGTTGGCCTCCAGACAAAATAGTCATTGTTTTCAACCATGTATAAAAACAATAGTATTTTGTATTTAATAAAAATATCTTAAATTGCAAAAAAACAAAGGGCTTTTGTCTGAGTCTAACTGCTCAAATCTTGAACAGACACTGTTCAGGTGTCACTCTTTTTAGAATGATGAGTATCAAAAACTGATGACATTTATCTTATGAAAAATGTTTTATTTGACGTTGCTCAATGTAAATGTACCAATGAGCAATGAATTTATTCATTGTTCTATAAAATACAGTCATTTTAATGTCCACAAAGAAAACATAATGTCTGTGTATAATAATTTGATACTCTTATGGCTCTATCTTTAAGATGCCTTATCTTATTTTTTCTTAGCGTTACCATTCTCTAGTCTGTATTATGTGGTACAATATTTATATAATTCTTTTAGAAGATTCACGTCACTTTCCAGTCTTGATTTAAAATGCTTCATTATATTGCTGATTGCCCACTTACAATGGTGTCCTGGTAAATGCTATTAATTTCCATAATGGAAAGAAAAGCAAAAATTAAATATAAAAGCACAAAGATATCCTTTTAACTGCCATCATCTACAGGAGCAGATGGATGCTACAAGTGAAGTGAAATGAGAGGCCCCTTACAGTGATGTAATATTTCTAAGCTTTAGAAAACTCAATTGCTGTCAGACAAATGACATAAATAGGTAAAGTAATTGAAGCTCTATTGACAGTGTATTTGCTGTAGCTCTACTACAGCAAAGAAACCGCAACTAAATAACATTTAGTATTTGAAATGCTCAAACGTGTTTCACCTGTCAAAAGTAAATAAGTATTTAGTTTTTTTTTCTTTAATATTCAAGTCAACCATCCTTGTAGAGCTGAATTTACCTGGTTCTTAACAAATAAAGATATTAGAAAAAAGCAACATAGCATGATAAAAAGAATATTATCAGAGTAAAAACTGTTACCTTCAAGTCTTAGATATGTCACTTATTTAGTTATGAGGCATAATGACAAATCAACCTCTATGGCTCTTTAGTAGCATCAAATATAAGAAACAAATTTTAATATCTGAACTGTTTTTACAGGAAGCAAATGATAAAATGAAAATGAAATAACTTGCAAAGATAACCAATACCAATAATAAATGACTATTCATTATTTTATATGTATAGTAAAAATGTGCTTATACTTTTTAAACACTAGCTGTGCTATTATAAACCTTTTCTGATGGTAGAAACGTTTCAATTGTTTCATAACTATTCACCAGCCACATGAAAGAATTTTGGGAACTGTTTAACTAGCACAGTAATTAATTTGGTTCATCAAATATTTAAGGAGCACCCACTGTGTGTCAGACATTGTTCTAGGCAGTAACTATTAGAATTATTAGTAATTTTTAGAGGTAAGTTTGCCATCTTAAATTTATTTTTCATCGTACACTTTCCAACATTATATTTTGAAAATTAGAATGTACAGAAAAGTGCCCCAAAATACAATCAATGCCCATTTAATTTTTACCTGTAATAAAAATGTTAGCATTTTTCCAGTTAATCTATGCAAACACATACACATGTACAAATATATCTGAATCATTTTGAAAGTAGCTTTATAAACACAATGATAATTCACCTTTTAATATTTCAGCATGCATTACCTAAAAAATTCATCAACATAACTACTCCTAAGAAAATTATCAATAATTCATAACATTTTCTAATATCCATTCTAAATTCCAATGTTCTTCATTCACTCAAAACTGTCATAAATTTATTTCATTTTAAAAATTAGGAATAAATGTGCTTAATCATTTTTTTCAGTGGGAAATATAATACCTAGGAATTAGTTTGGTAACCAAATGCACATTTTACTATGAGAGCTGAACAAATTATTACTCAGCTTTAAAATTATTCTGTATTTTAGTTTTCTCACTCTTGCATGTTCAAAATATTTGCTAATATATTTCTTTGCACTAAACAGCCAAATACCAACTTTCTGTGAATGTTTCACATCCTGACTTATTAGAGCTTATGACATTTTCATAGGCTTTTTAGTAACTCAAATTAACTCAGCAGAGTGTCTTTCACATAGTTTCACCTAATAAAGAGCCCTTGATAAAGGTAAGGATAATGTTAGGAAAAGTAAAGGACTTTAAAAAAAACTACTATTATTGCATTCCCATGAAGGTTATCACAGGCATTTGAGAGATACACTGAGTCTGGAATCTTTAGAGAGTCTTCTGAACTCAGAAGCCTGATAATAATAACCAAAATAAAAGTTACTTCTTATTAAGATTCTTTAATGTGTTGATAACCATAAATTTCTATTACCCACATTATTAACTTAAACCAAACACAACTCAAGAAAAGGTTTCTGTGAAAGTAGATTTCCAGGTATTCTAACATAAAAATATATATAACTGAAGGAGGGAGAGGAGGAAAGGAAAACATGGAAAGAAAAAATTATATAAAAGATTCTCAGAATTTAGGGGATCTTATTGATCATGTGCTCAAATTCCAAAAGTGCAGAATGGAGTGCTTTTCATGGTTAGTGTATTGTGGTTTTATATCTCTAAAGCGTTTTCATATGGCAGTATAGTGGGTTGATTTATGTTCTCCAAAATATATGTCCACCCAGAACCTGTAAATGTGACCTTACAGAAAAAAAGTCTTTGTAATTAGGTCAAGGAGTTTGATATAAAATATGCTGGTTTGAATCTGTTATGTTCCTTAGAAAATTCTATGTTCTTTTAATTCAATCTTGTGAGAACAGACCTATTGCTGAATGGGACCTTTTGATTAGGTTGTTTCCATGGAGAAGTGACCCCACACATTCAAGCTTGGTCTTTTTAAATTTTTTCTAGCTGTATTATATTCTCTTTATTCTGTTGGTAGAACTCTTCCAGCATTAACTACTGTTGTTTGCAGATGATGAAATGTATAAATATCCACATCAAATGCTGGCACTTCTATGAACATGGTCACCTCCCTTCAACTCAGAATTAAAACTTTTTATTTTTTAATTTTTTTTTATACACTGTATGGCAGGGTCACATTTCATTCTTCTTCCATGTAAGTATCTCCTTGTTGCAGCACCATTTGCTGAATTTTTTTGATTGGTTGGTTCTTTGTTTGCTGGTTTGTTTGTTTGGGAAGTGTATGGGCTGGGAATCAAACCCAGGTCTCCCACCTGGTTGGTGAGAATTCTACCAGTGAACTACCCTTACACCCCCAAAATTAAAACTTTTGGTTCTTGTTTTCATATTCCAGTCCCAGCAGTAGGTTAATTGTAGACATTATCTGAAGACAGTCTTATGCTATGTAGTAGCTATCGACAAACAGGCTCTAGTTTTTCCAGGAACACTACTGTATGAATCGAAATGTATTAAACTAAGAGGTATTCTCTCAAATGAGTTTGAATGCATCTTTATTTTTAGACAACCTATATGACATGTTTCTCTTAAAAAACAATGTCTCTACTCCAAATAAATCAAGGTCAAAATAGCTGAGTTTAAGATGACATCAGTCCATCTGTCTGAGTCCTGGTATTGTGTGGATGAAAAGCAACAGCTGGTTATGATGACAGGTGATAGATTCAAGGAACTGACAAGTTTGTTAGCATTGCTCCATTTCTAAACCAATCTTAAAGAAAATCATATATTGGGCTGCACCATCCTCAAAGTAGTCCAGGAGAGTAACCATACCATCTGGATTCATGCTTACACTAATACATAACTGGTAGTTTTTTGTTTTTTTATTTTTCTAATTAGCAAAGATGTACTTGATTTGCTCTGTACCCCCTGTCATAAAGGGTTTTACTCTTTCTGGTCTCTATACTTCAAGTCTGCCTTTGATTGATCTTTGATGCACTATTATAGGCTTCTCTTGTGAAAGAACCCTCCTGCAAGTCAGGGTTCATGACAATATCAACATCAGTGCTTCTGCTACCTTCATTCTTGGGGTCTTCAGAGGAGGCGTTTCCACCAAGGAAGATGTCATCAACACCACCCTTGGTCTTATTGATTATCTTCCCCTCCACTTCCAGGCACAGCCTGTAAATGATCTCTTGGATCTTGTAAATGTAGGGAACCATCTCATTATGGTTGATGAGGTCCTGGCAGATGATTCTGATGGTGGCTGGAGGGAGGCTGCAGTGGTGCTGGTGTGGCAGGACCCAGGAGCTCAAAGCCAGAGCAGAGTGGCGCTAAGGGAGAGGGGAGCAGACAGGAAGTGCTCGAGGAGGATCTTAATTTGCTTGCTGAAGTTCTTTAAGGGAGAGTAATATCAGAGAGAGCTTAGAACCCAGAGAAGCTAAGAAAGAAAGAAAACACCCTCAGAAGAACAAGCAAGGACACATTGAAGCCCAAAGACATTTTGGAGAGAATTCATTTATTGTGGCACAAATTTCTATCTCTTGATTGAATATTATGAGGAGTGTAAATGTGCCTAATATATATTTCATCGTTAGACAATTATCTTCCATTTTTGGCAAAGTATAACTGACCATGTATATGTAACCAGATGTGTATTTATTTGGGTAGTTTTGTTTGTTTGTTTGTTTACCTCATTTGAGCATAGTATATTCTGTCATATTGTAATCCACTCTGTCTCTCTATTTTTGTTTACCAAATATTTATTGACTGTTGTGAATCTTGAAGACAATGCAAATTTCATTAATAAAACATGCATTTAAAATATACCTTGATGTAGGAGTTCTGGATGAAAAGAATAACAAAATAGCAAATCATGATTTATATTATTTTTCTTTCCCTTCAAAATCCTTTAGATATTAATGTTATTTTAGATTATTCTTCATTTATAAATACACTTTTCAAAAATTCTATGTTCCAAGTAAAACAGTTTAACACAGAGAATATGAGGGCAAAAATGCAAAATGCAGAAAGCTTCTTCTAAATTTTTATATTAGGTATATAGGCCCCCTAAATTCAAATTCAGTAATAGAGATTCTAAATCTCTTATGCTGTCTCAGAGAGAGAAGATGTGAGTTCTAATTTTGGGTCCAAATTTTAATTATAAGCAATCACATTTAAGCTCACATTCTTTCTTTTTAAAATAGAGTGTAATAGTTTGGAGGCTTAAATCACGTTCTTTAATCCATTCTTGCGGATGTAAACTTATTGTGGATGGAAATTTCTGATTAGGTTAGTTCAGTTGAGGCATGCTCCACGTAGATCTTATCCTCTCACTGGAGTCTTTTATAAGAGGATGAAATTCAGAGAAATACACACAGAGAAAAAGCCAGAAGCTGAGAGAGAAAGCCATGGAAGCCAGAAGCTGAAAGCAATGAAACTTAGAAGAGGAGGAAGAAACACCAGATGCCACCAGGTGTCTTGCCATCTGACAGAGAAGTCCAGGCTGGTCTTCAGGAAGAAGGTAGCGCTTGGTCATGCCTAGATTTAGACATTTTCATGGCCTCAGAATTGTAAGCTTGTAAGCTAAAAGCCAGCCTTTTTCTGATATATTAAATTTCAGCAGTTTAACAGATTAAAACAATGGATATGATATTTGTTCTTTATGCATATATTTGTTTCTTGTGACTGCTGTAAAAAAGGTACAATATTGAGGGCTTAAAATGAAAGAAATGTATTCTCTCATAATCTTGCTTATCAGAAGTCCCAAATTCAAGAGCTCCCTTTAACACCTCTAGGCGGGGATCTCTCTTTGTCTCTTCTAACTTCTGGTGGCTCCAGGAATTTGTTACCTGCAATCTCTGCCTGAGTCCTTATGTGGCCTCTTGTTCTATTGCAGTTATCTGTTTATTTACCTATTTTTTGGATTCTCCACTAGACGATCAAACCTTGAACATAGGAATTGTGACTTCAATCTGAATAGTTGCATGACTTTACAGTTTTGTTATAACACATTTTGTGGATTGAATTGCAAACCTCACCCCCAAATATATGAAGTTTTAATTTTGAAGTACCTCAAAACTTGACCTTGATCTGAAATATGGTTGTTATAAATGGAATTAATTAATTTACATGAAGTCACACTGGAGTAGGGTAAACCCTTAATCCAAAATGATTGTTGTTCCTATAAGAAGAGGAAACTTGGACACAGTCAAACAAACAGACAGAGGGAGGGGAAAGCCTTTTGTCAGACACAGTGTTCATGCTGCTACAAGCCAAGGAATGCCAATGATTGACGGTAACCATCAGATGTCAGGAAATAAGAGGAGATAGATTTTTCCCTAGAGACATCACAGAGCTCAAGAACTCAATCTCCGACTTCTAACCTCCAGTACTGTGAGGCAATAAATTTCTGTTGTTTTAAGCTATCCAATTTGATGTGCTTTGTTACAGAAGCCCTAGGAAACGAAGACAATATATAACTAGATTTTTTTTTTTCCTGATATGTATATCAGGAGGGCCTGGAAAAATCCTGAAATGGAGGATGGAAAAATACAAAGAGTTAAATGACATCAAGAAATAAGTCAAATTTGGAGAAGCGGTTCAAATCTGAGAATGAAGACAATTTAGTAAAAACTACATACTGGAAAGATGTTAAGAAAGAGTTCCAGAAAGAGCATTGTAATAAAGTTCTCACATGATCTGCTGGATAAGAATGTCTTGATTCAGTTCTACTTTCTCAGTGCTGAAATGTCCAATTCTGAGGCTACACTGATTGCTTTAGGCCCCTGCAATGTCAAGCAGTAAACCATACCTTAAATTTTGAAGAGCTGAATTATGAAACAGATCTCTTATTTTTTCCACTGTTATCTATAATCATAGAGAAAACTAATTGACCCTTTTACAGGTATGTAGCTCATATCCATGTTAAATACTACAGATTATCATTAGATCTTTCACATCTATTTTTCTGCTTGTTGATGTGATTTGCCACCTGCAGATATTGCATTTGATATGAGGAGTCATGTCAAAATTAATAAGCAAATCTGATTTGATTTACAATAGTACATAACAGCACTTTTATTTTGGGGGGTGGTGGTGCATGGTCCAGAAATCGCACCCAAGTCTCCCGCATGGAAGATGGGCATTCTAACCACTGAACTACCCGTGCACCCACATAGCAACACTTTTTAAAAGAGATTTTTTATATATAATGTAAATTCTTATATCAGCCATATTAATTATTTTACATTTTTTAATTCGAAGATGAGAAATAATGTATTAACATGCTGACAATTTGTATACATGTTTTATCTTAGTGTCATTGGTTTTGTAAAATATATATATATGATTATGTTTTAATTATATCTAGAATATACTATCTTTTTTTTTGGCATGGGTAGGCACCAGGAATTGAACCCAGGTCTCCCGCGTGGCAGGCCAGAACTCTGCCTGCTGAGCTACTGTGGCCCACTCTTTGATATCTTTTGAAAAAAATATTACATTAATTTATCTTCATTAGCCCTCACATTTTTCTAAGGTACCAGGAAAGCATGGTGTTATTATCTATAATTTGCTATTGGCAATATTTAAATATATTTGTGACTTAGCTAAAGTTCAGAATATATGAACACAGGGATGAACACACTAGGCTTCCTCTCATGCAGGGTTGTGTTTAACATTTACCTCAAAAGATAAATATAATCCAAAATATATATATATTTATATTCTCAGAGAGTAATTTATGGAATCCAGTAATTTACAGAGAGCTAGTAATCAAGTTTGGATGACTGTCTGGTTTTCATTATCATTACAGCCATCTCTAGTGTTAGGATAGGTTTATTGACTAAAAATTGTGAAACAAGGTGTTTTAGCCATAAAAATATAAATTTTGAAAGAAAGATGGCTCCTTCCTTCAAAATTACAGTTGAAAAAGGCAGATTATGTACATCAATGTATGAAATTATGAACAATGTAAGTGTGCCTATGTGAAAGGAAAAAATGGACCCCCAAAGATTCAGAGGGTCTAGAGAAGGTAACTGATGCATTTTATTTGATCTAATAGAAAAGGAACTAGTAGAGAAGGAAAAAAATGGAGAATTTCCTAGAAGAATATTGTGATTAAATCTGCAGAGGCAAGTACAAACTGTTTCCCCGTATGAACATCAATTTGGTTGTAATAAAATTCAGTGTAGTGTCACAGAGGGAAATAAGATTGGAAAGGTAAATAAGGAACAGATTATTAAAAAGTAAAATACATCAGATAAAATATTTTGTTGACATAGTGAAAGAATTTGAGTTAAAACTGATATGAGCAAAGCAATGTTTTAAAGAACACAGTGTTAAGATTATGTTAGATGCCAAAATTATTCTTAAATTAAAAAATCTTATTTTAAAAGAATGATATTAAATCAATTAGAAGGGGGACAGCTGGAATCAGAACTCAACATCACAGTAGACATATGACAACAGAAATCTTTGGCAATGAGAAAGCAAAAAAACATTCATAGCTACCTATATGCATAAGGAGACGAATGCATTGTATATATGGGCAAGTGAAGAAACGAGAACGAATCTACCATTTTTGAGACCGATTAACTATTAACGAAGATGCCAGACACAAAACTTGGATTGTGGGAAAAGATTATAAATTTGAGGTTAGATGATGCCAGGACAGCAAGGTAAAATATAAAGCCAGTGATTGGCATGAAGTTATTTCCACAGTGGTAAAAGTTCAAGTCATATGAACAGGTGTGCTTCATTAGTAATAGATGTTGTAGCAAGGAAAACAAGGGTATCGGACACCTTTTATGGAGTTCTAAATTTATAGTCAATGACCAAGTAGAGAGATTTTCATGGGTCTTTGGAAAGGGACTATATGGATCTATGCTCCATTCCTTACGTCACAACTTCCTTTCTTTTTAAACCACCAAGTTCGCTGAGTCATCTCAACCAGCTCTTGAACAGCTAATTAAGTTAGAAATTTTCTTCAACATTAGATATAAAAGGGCTTTACTTTTATTCGTTCCATATGCTTTCTTATATACCCAAAGATGACTGCAGTAGAAATCTTTGCACAATGTCTCAGTGCACTCAACAGTGATCATTTTAAGAGTCCCAGTGCTTCCAACATGGATTCTACTGAGAGTTAATGAGATCAAGCAGGAGAGATATTTAGGAAACCTAAAACTATAGCTTTTGTGCTTACCTGGAACTTTATAAATATGTCTTGATGATTCCATATGTCTTTATGTATTCTAAGTCAGTTTGCATAATTGTAAGCAGTAGTTCCTTGAAGGCTGGTATAAAGTATTATTGTTGGTAAATTCCTTGTGATTAACAAAATGTCTGAAGAGTGGTTGATCATGCTTCTTTGTTGTTGTCATCAAATCATGAATGACGTGGTGGCTGTTGTACAGATTTAGAGTACTGTTCTGCAGTCATCACATAAGGAATTGAGGTGGAGAAGCATGCTATCTCAGCTTCAGTCATTGGACTTTCAGTTCCCCAGCATTATTTTCTTTGAATTTTTCATGCTAAAATCTCTTCCCCAGTACTTGGAATGTCTTTTATCTTTCTTACTTGCTTCTCTATATTTTAATATTCTTTTGGCCATAAAGAGGAACCCACATGCCAATCTTGAGGACATATGAGCTCATGCTAAAGATTATAACATGTCAAGAATGTTGGTAAGGATAAAATGAGAGAATCTCTCCTAGGACAAAACACAAGAAAAGCATCTGGGAAGTAGAATTATCCAGACTCTGCTGATAATATTCTTTTTGCTCTGCTACTCTATTAAATGTAATGGATATTATGTCAGGAGGAGGCTGAACTTGAGAGAAGCTATTTTTTAATATGGAAGTCTTATGTACTAAGTGTTGTGCAAAAGTTTCCACATTTTAGACAAGTTCAGGGCCCTGGATTACCTGCCTTCCATGAACGTCTATTGGTGCATAGTAAAAACAATACCACTGAAATTAATGCTTGCCATTTTATATCCTTTACTGACTGACTGCATCTGAACTTCCTTCACTTACAAGGACTCCAGTTCTTACACTTACCTGGTTCAGTTTGGCCTCATGTAAATAGATCTCCAAAGATTTTATTCACAAATGAATTCTTTCCTTAACTAATAATAGTATCTTCAAATGTCTTATTTACGAAAGGACTCACACCCACAGGCCTTGGGTAAAGACTTGAACATACCATTATGAAGGACATGATTTAATATTCAAAAATTAAGGATTACTCTATATAAACACTACTGGGAGGTATTGTGTTTAAAGCTTTTCTTACAGAAGTTTTAGAATTCTTCACTGATACCATCATCATCACATACCACAGACTTCAAATTGCTTGAATGGAATGTAGGTCTTTTTATATCAGGGGCTATCTAGATGAGACAGAGAGACACCCCCATGGGTAATAACACCGCTAAAGTGGCTCTTTATTCTGTATAGATTTTTGTTTCTTTGCAACACGAATGCTCTCATATGACTCCCTAAATTTACTAGAGGTGTGTCTATAATTCAAAATATTAAATACCGTGTCTTCCTGCTGAAAACCGCAATCACTGAAAGAGTTCATTCAAGCCATAAATTGTTTATTTATTTGTAAGCAAATGGAGCAAATCAATGGCTTCAGTTACTGCTTTGGAATACAAACTATATTGAACTCATAAAATTTTCTTTTCCTGTAAATAGAGCACTATAACATTTATAGAGCAAAAAAAAAATAAGAAAGAAACTTAATCCGAAATGTACTACATATGAATTTGTGTATCAACCTCAAAGTAAAACAGGGATTGAGAAGATACTCAGTAGTCATATATATTTCAGAGAACAACATTGAAGGTCAAAGCATAATTGATTTAAGACTAGATGGAAAGACAGATGAGGTAATTATGGAAATGATAAAAGAGTCATTTAAGAGACAAGAAGTATATATAAGGAATGAATGAACTGAATGAAAACGAACTAATGGTTTATAAACTGCAAATTGCATATGGAAAAATATTCAATGCTTTTCAATTTAACAGGAATACCTGCTAGCAGGACACAGATCAAAAACTGGTAGCAGGATTACATCCACTGTGCATTAGATTTCAAGCATTCACTCCTGATTTCTACCATGTTTTCCAACCTTGTGATCTTTGCTCACGTAAGGTATGAACTCGCTTGATGTTTTGTTTTTTTGTTGGATTTTTTTTTCCTGTTTTCAGTTGCCACTTGTTGACAAACTTACAAGAGGTAAAAAAAATAATAATAAAAATGATGGGGAAATTGCATGACTATATAGGCTCCTCTTGATGTAGGGATCTGATAAAAATTTGCTTACTTTTTATCTTCATTTAATATGCCTGGAAGGTGCTACTTCCTGCTTCCGGTATCTTTTCTTAGGCAGAAAGTTCAATTGATGTGGCTCCTTTCTTCCCCTTCATCAGAAGGGGTGGTGAAACCTGCCTGATTTGTAACAATGGAAAAATGATTTGGTAATGTTCAGGCTACTTTCTCAATGCATTTATTGTGGAGCCAGCCTTCCTGTAGAGAGCAGAACTCTGTTTCTGGACAAGACTCTGCTCCTTCCAGGGTGACCACTTCCTAAAAAACCTTTACAACCCTTCTTACATGCAAAAAGGAAGGCTCCCTTGGACTAAGAGTCCCGGTCATTCTGTGAGTGAATATAATCAGTTTTAGGACTCAGTGTTAGTTGTTTACTCATAGAAAAAGCTCCATTTACCAAAACCTCAGCATCCTCAGTGATATTGCTGATACTTTGACCCCACCTTAATCTTTGTGTCACTTCTTGTATTTCTATTTATTAGATCTCTTCAAATGTCCAGCAATTCAATATACATTATTTATTATTGGGATCTTATGATGTGTTACTGTTATAAACATCATAAAATACATAAACATCACTACAAAAGAACTGCATGTATTGAAGAAATTGCAATTATCAAACACTGTATTGGGTGTAGGTACATATATATATAGAGAGAGATAGATAAATTAAATCTGTAATCTCAAGGAGTTTACACTTTGGGAGAGACATGATCTCTGTTGTGCCAGATAAAATTATTTATGTCATGGACAGAATGAAATTCTTATCTGAAAAGTAATCACAACCCAGTTTGAGCACATTTTGCATACTACAAAATGGTATGTTCTTTGAGAAAATACACAGCAAAAACTGTGGGAGTATATATGAAAGGCATCTTGCCTAGGCTGGGAAAAGGGAATGAGGACTCAATGAAGATTTACTGGAGAAGATGATATCTGAGTCAGAGCTGCTTCCTCAAAATTTGTAAGGAATCAAAGGAGATACTAAATTGAGAAATAGTAAGGTGACTTGAGCAAGTTATCTTAAAAATTTAGGCTAATAAAGCTTTTACACATATATTTGGCAGATTTATTTTTATTCTGAGGAAATTAAAATTACAGTTACTTGTTATTGAGATTACTGAGTTAGCAGTTAATTGCATATCATACTTTCTAGTATTCGTTGAGAACAGAAAAAAAAAAAACTAGCAAGCATGTGCAATGTCAACTTAGAGAGGTATTGCAAGCAACCAAATACATGGCATGTACTCTAATAGAACAGGTAAGAGACAGGTCCTTGCCACCTCGAAGCATGCAGGCAAATTGAATTACCGTGGTATAATTTAAATAAATGCCATTCTGCCACCCATGATTAATTGAAAAGTGAATGGGAGAAATACAAAGTGTTTCCAGAATTCAGAGGAGGGGAAATTACAGCCAGCTCTGGAGATCTGGCAGAGTTTAGAGAATAGAATCTTAGTAATGAATTAGTTCTTGATCAGTTATTTATATTTATGAGTGCTTTAGTTTGTGCAAGTTTACTACATATTCTTACTGATTTGATAACCAATAAGACTGCCTTAAAATAATGGCAAATTGTTAAAATTGATCTCATCAAAATTAATTCATTTTTATTTTATTTTTGAATCAAGGTCTCATCTCTTCTTGGGTCAATTTGTTTTCATTTGCAAAGATTTTCAATTGCATGCACATGTTTATGTCTTTATTTTAAAGATGTTTCTGTAGGTATAGAAAAAATTCAGGCCCAGTACTTCCTATGATGCGGGAGAGAGAAATGTGATTGTAAGAGGGCATATTGTTACAGAACTCATATCAACTATAAACTTTTTTTAGAGACGGAACTTCCAAAAAGTTGAAATCCATTTTTATAACTAAGAGGAGAAAATAATGCATTCTTTTTCTATTCACCTCCTATTGAGTTGTCCATTTTAACACTATTTATTTCAAAATATTTCAAGTCTGCTAGCTTTAATTCCACTATTAAGAAAACATACCTCAGATATGTGTTTTGATCAATTCTTTCTTAAAGTAATATGTCCATATATAGATGTAATAGAGAATATCATGTTGACAATAGACATTTTTCACTGCCTCAGGAAAGTTGATAGATTTTATGGACACATTACCTTGTCAGACAATCTTGTGCATGCTATCTATTTTTTATACTACCTTGGCTGAAAACTATCCTGTCCCAATTATTTACAACACTGAAGTTAAAAGAAGTTATTTGATAACATCTTCTATAGAGGCATCTGGTAAATCTGAATAATCATGTCCAATAAAAAGAGTCCTTGGAATTGATAATTTACCATCAGCCATGGTAATAAAGATTAATGTCAGGAATTCATTTCATCTTAAGGCAGCAATGTCATTATATTTAATTGACTTCTGTTCTTGTTTTATATAATGAAATTTATATAATGTGCATTAGAATCTTTGTATTACATTTTGTAATATTTTCAAGTGCAATTTTAATATCACTCAAAATGTTCTTTCTTCAGAAAGAAGGAAGTATATTAAAAATACCTATATTTTTCCTTTTTTATTTTTTGCATGAGCAGGCACTGGGAATTGAACCCGGGTCTCCGCCATGGCAGGTGAGAACTCTGCCTGCTGAGCCACCATGTCCCACCCCAAAATATTTATTAACAGAAATAATGTAGAAGAGGAAAAATTTACAGTATAATCTTCCTAAGACAAATATGAGAAGGAGGGTTTTTACCCTCTTATAATGTAAACACAGCTGATTGATGCTTTGAATTTTATGCATTCCCACTTCTAATGAATAAAAGTGATTTCATGCAAAGCATTGCATTTATTCTTAGATAAATAACTTTAAGATAAATAACTAAGAATGAGTTATTATGGCTTTTATTTTATAGAAATGGAATTTTAAACAAAATACTCCTAACTGGAGTGTACAGGATCATGTTATTCACACACACACACACACCCAGGAATGCTTGATTTTTAAGTATTAAGTCTAAAA
Organism: Myrmecophaga tridactyla; assembly: GCA_004026745.1. Lineage (NCBI taxonomy): Eukaryota > Metazoa > Chordata > Mammalia > Pilosa > Myrmecophagidae > Myrmecophaga > Myrmecophaga tridactyla. The sequence goes on along the minus strand of PVIY010013789.1, from coordinate 42,307 downwards.
GTAAACACTCCTCTAGGAATGTTTAATTATTTATTTCCTTAATACTTAAAATAATAAAAACTCAATAGGTTCATTAATTATATTTGTTTCTTAATTTCAAATTTAACTTCATTTACCTTTTAAATGCAGTTTTATGTATTTCACCTAATTTACTATATGGAAATAGACACAATCGTATCTAGAAATACACTAATCTAACAACTATACGTATCTATGTATATTTAAATTGTTCATTTTTTTCTTAATCATTGCATATTAATTTCCAATGGTAACTAATATTAAAGCAGATAGATAAGTAGTCTAATTTCAAAGATGCAAAAATTAAAAAGAAACTACTTTTCAGTTTCTTCTAAATTTATATTATTTTCCTTTTTTTACTTTTACATATTTTACTCCTGTTGGTAAAAATAATTCAAATTTCAACCAATAACTTGAATCTTTACTTGCTCAGATAATTTTGTACATTTTTAAATATGCTGTAGTTATCTTCGTTCTAGTTGCTGTTAACATAGTTTGTGGTTAAATGTTCTTACTTTCCCAGCTTAAGTCTTCTGTGGTCAAGAAACCTAAAGTAGGTTCATTACCTACTTAGTGCAATGTTTATTCAGTAAGTAGTGATGACTTTGGAGCCCATTTTTACCCTAATGCATCTAAATACTATCATATTCCCAGGGAGAGGGATAAGATGGGATGAGAGAAAGGCATTAGTATCACTAGAGATCAGAGCAAGTAATGATCATTGCACTGAATTTTGGTCGTTCTTCTATTGACTGAAGTTATTAAATGTTCAATTTCTTTGGTCATCCAGGATTATATTATAGCTGTTATGCCCAAGGATGGAGATCACTGAAATACAAAAACAAACAAATAAGCAAACCCACAGTCATAATGGAAAAAGTGTGGTCCAAAAATGTGGGCTCAAATTACTGAGAATTTAGTTCATTGACTTGGGTGAATCTGTGCAGGGAGCTAGATGAGAGCTGAATAGCAGGATGAATGGCTGAGGAATCCAAATCCTGGTCCAGGTTGTGGCTTTGCAATAACTTTGGTAGCTACCCAAGCTGACTTCAATATCAACTGGGAAAATTTGGGGTCCTAGGGGTAAACAGAACTTCCAAACAGTAGAAACCCATTCAAGGACTTCCTACATAAGTGACAATAATTTTATCTGTCTATCTGTGGAGAATTTCCTGGATTAATACTGGGGAATCCAGGTTCTACACTTGACTTTCCTGCTTCTTGAGAAGATTCCTGCCATTTCTGCAACCAGTCTTGCTTGCCAATCCACCTCCCATCCCCTTCATCCATCTTCTTCCCTACTGCAAAGAAAAGTAAAAACTTTCAACTATCATTTGCAAGATGAGCATGGGCAGAAGAAGGCAACCAATCAACAATTATGCTATTTCCAGTTTTATCTCTGATCGTATTTCTGACTGCTCTTTTTCACTGTACTTTTTACAAAGTTGTCTTTATTTTTATGAAGTGCTTTTCCAAATGTTGTATTTCCCATATGTACTCACTGATCCATAAAATAGAAAACTAGACCTCCATAGATAACTTCTTAATGCTACTGCCCATAACACTAAAAGTAATCAACGTGTTTCATTAATCGTGTTTTTCTTAAAGGAGTAAACCATTGCTCATTATGTTTCTCATTTTGGTTTATTTTCAGACTTCTCCCATCAGAGACAAGGGTCTTCAATGAGATGCTAACTGACTACATTCACAGATAGTATTAAAATTTATCATAATGATGCTGAAAGAAATTCTTGTAAAATCCTGCTTTTCAGATTTATAGACTGATATAGCAGTTAGGGTTTGTGGGAGAATCAAAGCTGGTATGAATGCCATCAAGTAAAATATTTGCAATAGAAATTAAACCTTATACATTGTGGAAGCAAGATAAAACCTTCATATAAGACTGTTGCAATATCTGATATAAGGCCTGAAGTCAGGAAATCTAACAATTGTGAAGGAAAGATGGACATGAAGTGAAAGAGATAAAGACAAAACTAGAACCCCTGAGGGCATATTGGAACTCAGGTCTAACTGGAATACACATGTGCATCTCTCTACCTCCTATCTTAATAATGTGGGTTATCTGCTAGTACAGCATGTACCCTTCACCATGGAGTTACATATACAACTGACTCAAGATTTGTATATATAACTCAAGCTGATTGAAAAGATTCAGTGGAAATTGGAGAAGCTACATGACTGGCTGCTGCCCCAAGGCCACAAAGTGAGCCAGTAGATCAGCAGCAATATGTGCAAACTGAAACAGAACTTGTCTCTGCATCAACCTTCTGAGCACCGTCTGCAGCTTCTCCAACTTCTAGGATACAAAAAATAAATTGTATTTTTTTTGAGTCATTGAAGAATTCTTAAGAATTTGGGAGCATCTCTAATGTTTCTCACAGTCTTACTGAATGAAGTGTTTTCTCTAGCCTTCCAATGGATGTAGTTAGCATGCAGCTAGGGTTTTGGAAAGCAGGTCTCATAAGGCAAAGGTATTCCGGCATTGAATAAATCCTAAGCCTTTAGATACCTTCCTGTAAGATATGCCGAGGATGTTTTATCTTTTTAACTCCATTGGTGTAGACTATATTTGGATCTAAGTTTCTGTCATGATAACAAAGTGCTAAAGCCATTTGTGTCCCTTCATGCTAATCTCTGTTCACGCCTATGAAATAATTCATCCCAGAGCAACATTATGTTCCTTGTACTCTTCTCTAATACTGTTTGGGATCATTCCCTGATATGTTCCCCAAATTTCTTCTCATAAGGATCGTGCCAATTTTCAGGGTCCCTATCCTTCCTAAAAAATGCCTTAACTTTAGCAAAAGACATCCATGAAGTTAGGAATTTAATTTAAATTTTTAACTTATTCAACTATGGAATTAGTTTTGAGTTTGATTTTCAGAAACCTGAGATTTATTGCTAGAAGAGTTGAGTTTCTTTAGGAAAATATAGAAGCCCTCTCGTCCCTTTCATGGACACAGAATTAGTCATAGACTTTAAAGCATTAAATTCATTATTTTATTTTCCCAAGTTCTCTAGAATATTTAGAAATAACCAACCAATCACACCGTATCACATTTTCAGTACTGAGTTCTATGGGAGTAACTATATAGTAAACTAAATAGTAGCCTTCTATAGCACTTGATAACAGAGATCTACAGATGATACTCTAAGTGTCTGTTGACCATTATACACCAGTGACTACCCAATTTCTATTGGAAACATGATCATCAATATATTAAAAATGAGTCAGACCAGATGAACAGTTCTGTATAACCCAGAACCAACTCAGAGAAATGATTCTTACGGTTCTGGTCCCCTAGAAACACTTAGCATTACCAAATTATGTATCATTTATGATTGGATCATAATATAAGAACCACAATGAGTGATATGAATTATCTTTTGTAGTCTAGAACTTACAAATTGTCAGAACTAGTAAAGCAGCATTTTTAAGGCTGTTATTTCTGCATCAGAGTGAGCATATTGAAAGGAATAATATGAATTTGGAAAGAATAAAGATAAGTTGGATTTCATAGTGATAAATGGAATAAACCCATGAGTATGAAGTGGATCCCACAAGAATGAAGCAGAACCCACATCTCTTGCTTATTGTCCCCAATTGCAGTGATGTGAATGATGTTATACTCTGGATATCCTTCACTAAAGAGATACATGTTTCCTGAGCCTCCTATGGAGAAGTTGAAGCATAATATCCATTAGGAGTTACAGAAATTGAGAGTGGGCTATTTCCAACAACAATAGGATGAGCTAGCATATCAGATAATTTACATAAGCTATAAAGTCCTGACCCTACTTTAACATTTATAATCTTAAATAAAAATGTCAATCCTTCAATTACCACTTCTAAATTGTACACAAATTTCTCTTATAGCTAACTTTTCTCAGACCCATACAGATAAGGTAATTCTGAGAAATGTAGTTTGGTAAAATTGACACCCAAAAAATACAATGTCACCTCAATGGGTGTGACATTCTATTGAGCAAATTAGAAAGAATAGAGGCCAAGGAAGCAAAAATATTATTTCCTTTCTAGTCAAGTGCAACTGAAGGGCATTTATATTTATTGTCTCCCAATTACAGCTAAATTTTAAGGAAGCTCATGAAATACCATCAATTAACAAATATGAAGCATATATTTTGAGCTTCAGGTATGCACAGATCATAAGACTACATACATGGTAAATGTTTTAGTCTGCTAAATGATGTTAGAATGCAATGTACCAATAATAGAATGGCTTTTAAAAAGGGAACTTATTACATTACAAGTTCACAGTTCTTAAGTCATTAAATTCTCCAAACTGAGGCATCCAGAGAAAGAAACCTTGACTCATGAATGGCTGATATCTGTCACATGGGCAGGAACATGGCTGGTGTCTGCTGGTCTTTACTCCCAGTCCATTGCTTCCAGCTTCTGATTCCAGCAGTTTCCTCTCTAAGATGACTTAGCTCCCCTGGGGCAAAATTCTGTGTTCTGTCTTGCTTAGCATCTTACAGGAAGGTACATGTCGATGTTTTCCTGGCTCTGCAGCTCTAAATGTCTGTGCCTAAGTGTCTGCTCTCTCTGTTGGCACTCCAAACACCTCCAAATGTCTTTGTCTCTGTTGGATCTGCACTCTCTCCAAAATGTTTTCCCTTTTAAAGGACTCCAGTAAACTAATGAAGACACACTGTAAATGGGTAGAGTCACATTTTCATCTAAACAAAAGGTCACACCCACAATTGGGTGTGTCACATCTCCATGGAAACAATCCAATCAAAAGGTCCCATCCCACAGTATTGAATCAGGATTAAAAGAAACATGGCTGTTCCCACAAGATGTGACTTTTCTGGGGTAGATATCAGCTTCAAACCAGCACAGTAAAGATATGAAGAAACTTTATAAACCAATATCCTTACCTTCAAAGATCTTGAAATTTATACCATGGCCCCATATTCAAAAATATTATTGTATTTCCATATGATAATCTGGTAGAATTATATCTCAAAATGCTAAAAGCAGTAATAGCCTAATAAATTGTATCATTCCTACCAGTTTCTATCTATTTACATAAACTTACATTGACTATGATTCTACTGATTTTTTATACATTTCTTTCCATTCGTTTGTGTTTTTCTTTTATGAGGTGCTTAAATATGGGGACATACAGCTAGTGGTAAAAGATAAAATTTCTTCCTAAGCTATCTAAAAATAGGAATTAGCAATAAGACACAAAGTATTCTTTGCTTAATATATCCAATGAGCTTTACTGGATTAGGTATCAATTTGCTTCATATCATGATAGTATGCATTTTTCAGATGTCAGGTGTTGCTGATAGGAGATAAAATAATATAAGATACCATGAAAATGATATAAACTTGACAATATCAAACTAACAAAGGCTGAAGAAAGTTGGAATGAAATAGCCAACATGTGGCTCCTAAGTTTAGAATTTCAGAACAGTTTTCATCTTCATTAATATTTATCATCCACAAGTCTAGATTTCTTTGTATCAGAAGACAATCATTGACTGTGTATGATTTATAAGTCTTGAAAATCTATTCTTGAATTCAGTCATCCTGCCCAGCTTATAAAATTCATTGAAAACAAGATCCATTTGCCAGGAAAAAGGCATACTTGCCATGTTTCAGTGAAGAAATGCCATATGTCATTCACAAACTGAATATTTAATTCAATATGTCAGGAAAACAAATCCAAAATCAACAAGCAACAGATCTTTTTTAATTATTCAAAACATATAATAGTTCTACTCTATGGGTGGAAGCAGTAATAACACAAGGAAAACAACTACACACTGTAAAAAAGATTATTTTTAGTCCAGTTGGCTTGCTTAAAATATCATCGTACTATAATTCTGCAGATTATTTTTTCACAGTTGAATACAGCTTAAAATTTTAAGAAATATACTTAAGTACTAACATCGAGAGAAAGAGTTACTTGCCACTGTTACTAAAACAATTTGCAGGTCAATATATCTCTGAAATTTTATAAACAATTTTGTTTAAATTTAAGGAACACATAAGGTTGCAAAAATAAGTGGAAACATATTTCTTCTGGCTATAATGCTTCTGCCAAGAATAATTAGAATGCTGGAACACATACTTTTAAAAAGTTGGTTCTAAGACTCATAAAGTTGACAAAGAAGCCAGGGCATTAGGAACAACATACCCACAATAAGCAAGATTCAAAGGAAGAAGAGATATGGGTCCCAAGGGGAAGTTAAATACATATGAGGGATAATATTTTGGGAATCTTGTGGTTCCAAGAATACCAAAGAGGGAAATCAGGACTTGTTGAAGAAGAATCAGTGAAAACTATGGGCTTTCAATTGGCGTACCTTGAGAGACTAGAACAAACCGAAGATATGCTGAAACATGAAATGGCTAAAGACCATCCTTGAATCAGGTCCCCATTGTAATAGAGGTGATTCTCTCAACTCTATTTACCTGCCAGAGGATAGGGATCACAACAACTTGAAAAGCCTAAGCAACTTTCTTCTGAAAGCAATAAAAAATTATCAGCTATACCAAGAAATAGTAGGACCAAGAGGGTTAAAAATTAGATTTGAAATTACCAATATGTAACATAGATATTGCAGATGTTATACTTAAACTTTGAAGTTACCGTATTTAGCATGTACAGGAAAATAAAAATAAAAAGTTTTGTATCAAAAGGGATTCCTAATTAGATTGAGTGCTGATTTTCATCCGAAACCAGACTAACAAAAAGTAGTATGTTGAAATCCTAAAAGAGCTTAAACCAAACAACTTCCAGCCAATAATTTTATATCCTGTAAGATTTTCTTTAAAAAATGAGTGAGAGATTGACATTCTTAAGATAACCAAACCAGACAGTTTACCACTACTAGACCTGCCCTACAAGCAATGCTAAAGGGAATTCTTTAGACTGAAAACAAAGGACAACAGACTGTGTTTCAAAGTAACATAAATAAATAAAGAATTCCAGTAAAGTAGACATTTGGGTAACTATAAATGACAACATTTTTGTATTTTTTGGACTGTAACTCCATTTTTTTACTTCCTAAAGGTACTAAAATGTAGGTGAATAAAAAAGTAATAACAAATCTATGCTTTGGGGCATACAATATACAAAGATAAAAGTGGTAACAAGCACAAAAGTGGTGGGGGGATAGAGGTGTATAAGAAAATTACATATGCATGCTATTGAAGTTAAGTTGTTGTCAGAAAAAGTTTTATTGTTATATATTTAGGATGTCAAACTTTAACCCTATTATAACCATGAGGAAAATAAAATATATCCTTATAGAAATGAGAAAACTCTCAACATGGCACAACACAAAAAAAGCAAATAGATATGAAACTAGGCAGTAATGGAAATGAGGTACAAATAAGGTATATCTTAAAAGTGTACATATCAAAATAGCAGAAAAAAATCTTGTATTATCAGTAGTGAATTTAAGTATAAATGGATTAAACTCTCCAGGCCAAAGGCAGAAATTGTCAGTATGGATTAAAAAGCATTACCCTACTATGTGTTTTCCACACAAAGCAGATGTAAGTTTTTGATAGTGAAAGGATGGAAAAATATGTATACCAGCAAGTGGTAACCAAAAGAGAGAGGGTGTATATACTAATATTGGATAATTTCATTTTAAGACAAAAACCGTTATGATTGGCAAAGATGGTGCTTAAATACTGACAAAGGGGACAATTCAACAGGAAAATGTAACGATTATAAAATATACATATGAACCTAACAGCAGGTCACAAAAATTTATGAAGCAAATACTGACAGATTTTAAGGAAGAAATGGATGGCACTACATTAACAAGTTGGAGATTTTATTTCATCACTCTCAAAAGCAGATAAACATCAAGTCAGAAGTTCAGTAAGGAAGTGCAGGACTTGAATGAGACAAGATACCTAACACATATCTAGACTATTTCATGCACCAAAAACGCAATACACATCATCTAAAGTGCACATGGATAATTCTCCAGGATAGAAATATGTTACATCTGAAAACAAGTCTCTATATATCAAAAAACATATTGAAACCATGCTACGTATACTATCTGACCACCATGGAATGAAGCTAGAAATCAATAACAAAATTATGAATGGAAAACTCAAAAATATGTGGAAATTAGACAACATACTCTTAAATAACCAGTGGGTTAGAGAAGAAATTAAAAACAAAAATAGGGTATATCTTAAAGAAAATGAAAATACAACAAAATAAAATTATAGGATGCAGTGAATGCAGTGCTAAAATGGAATTTTATTGCTTGAAGTTTTTACATTGCAGTTTCCCTAGTGGTTCCTCAGAAAGTTAAGTATAGAATTATCATATGACTGAGCAATCCTACTACTAGGTAAATGTCCAAAAAGACTCGAAAGCAGGAACTAGAACAGATACTTGCACACCAACCTTCATACTGGCATTAGTCAAAATTGCTAAAAATTGGAGGCAATCCAAATATCAACCAGTGAATGGATAAAAGAAATATAGTACATACATACAAAATATAATATATGCATACTGGAATAATATTCAGCTATAAAAGGAAAAGAAGTCTTGATACATGCAGCAGCATGTGGGAAGCTTGAAAACCTCTTGTGAATGAAATCATCCATGCCCAAAAGGAAAAATATCATGTGATTCCACTGAAGCAATTAGAATAAGCACACTTGTAGATTCAAAATCAAGAATACAGGTTACTAGAGGATGGGGTGGGGATAGAGAATGATAAGTTAAAGCTTAAACCGTTCATGGTTCCTGTTTGGAATTTTGAGAATATTTTGGTGATGGATATTGATGAAGGTAGCACATTATAAACACAAATAAGAGCAGTGGAATCTATATTTGAATACTTTTAAAACAGGAAATTTTACATTATATAATGATAACAGAATGAAGATTTTAAAAAGTTCTATGGAACTACATTACCCAGTGACCCCTAACTTACGCCATGGTCTTTAATTAATAATATAACTATGTAAATGTGCTATCATCAATTGTAACAAAGGTTCCACATAAATGCAAGGTGATGGTGGTGGGTGGTGCATGGGAATCCTGTATTTTATGTATGATTGTTCTGTCAAACCATCATTTCTATAATGAGGAACAATGTTTTTGTACTCAAATGAGTAATAAGGGTAACATTCCTATTGAATTCTCAAAAGAAAGGTAAAGCATGTAATTTCTATGACAATAGAATTATATCCTTCAAATACTGAAGGAAAATAAGATCAAGCTAGACTTCTATGCTATGAAACTATCCATCAAAAGTGAAGCAGAAGTAAGGAATAGAATAATAAAAGAATACATGACTATGTTAATAAATTGGGGTTAAAATATGTCTTTGATAAACCTGAGAATGAAAAAAAATAAAGAATCATAGCATGGTTGGACAAGTAGACAAGCTACAGTGAGAGGTTAGATACACTTCATTTCTGTAATTTAACAAAATATCTGTTTAATTGCATTGAATATCATTGAAGTATATCATCCAAATAGAAAAATTAAAACCAGAATAGATTGAAGGTTGAAATCTAAAAATGTATTTTTATTAAACATATCTTAAATGCAATGATTTATAAACACAAAAGTAAAATGGGTATTTTCCCCTACTGTTATCCCTGATGATAGAACCACACTGCAATAATAAATATAAAGGAGGATAAAGAATGTTTGAACTACATAAATAACAAATCAGTTGTAACCCAATTTATAAAGTTCAGGAATCTCAAATAGCAGAATACTCTTTTTTAATACTCATGATAATATTGCTAAAATTGCCATATACTGGACTATAAGGTAATTTTTTAAAAATTTCACATTTGAAATCATTACAAGATATAATCTGATCATAGTGGAATTTAGAAAAATAAAATAATGGTAGAAAATCCAGAAGTACTTTGAAATTAAGAAATATATTTCAAACAAAAATATGAAAGATAATCATAAGTTACTTAAAATTGACTGAAAATCCAATGATGATATTAAAAATTGTGGAAACCTATTGAAGTTGTACTAAAGTAAACTAAATATGTATAGGAAATGGAAAACAGAAGAGTGAACATCAATGACCTAAATTTTCATGAAATGAATTTAGAAATAAATATGACACTGAAACCTAAAGGATATAGATTGAAGACAATAATAAACATAAGAACTAATAACAATGGAATAAATACAACAGCAGTAACAAAAACAGCAACACATTGAAAACTAAAAGCAGATTAATGTTACTTCTTTGAAGAGATTGATTAAATTTATATACAGTGGAATGATAAAAAAGAAGGAAAACATAAATTAAACTTAAAAAGGTGACATCATCACAGCTCTTAAAATCATTTTAAAGTAAAGATGATGATATTGATAAATTTATACCAATGGAATTGAAAAATTAGAGGCATGAAGCAAAAGGTAAGAAAAAGAAAAATCCAGAAAAATCTTTGGATTCAGATAGATAGTTTTACCAGTGAATCTGTCCAATTTTTTTGTAGTGGAAAATCCCATCAATTTCATTTAAAAGAGAAGCTGAAATGGAGGAAGGAAGGCAGGAGAGGGAAAGGATAAAAATGGCAGTAAGTGAGAGAAGGAAGTGGATGAGAGAAAGAAAAAAGGGAGGTAAAGGAGGGTAGGAAGGAAGAAAAAAAGAAAGAAAGAAGAAAAATAAAATGCTCTTACCAAGACTATCATGAAAGCTTAATATGGGTAGCAAAACATAGCAATATAAAGAACTTGGATAACATAACACCACAACCCTCCCATCTTCACAGCAATAAAAAGAAGAAAAAATGGAAAATCAACAACACTTCCATCTTTCAGATAATTGAGGTCACAGGACTAACCCCTGCCACAAAACTAAAAAGAAACACAGAAATTGAGGATCACAGCTTACTGAAAGTAGAAGCCCCAAGCTAAAGCCCTTCTGCCAAAGCCAGTACTCAGGGATCAGGAATACTTTAAATATATTCAGTGAACTGCTGGAGGTGCAGTTGAATTAGCTTCAGAGTTAAAACCTCTCAGGACCCAGTCTTGGATGATGGTGGTGCATTTTTATATGTTTTACCTTCCAGATCACCAAAAATTTCTCAGACAAGTATAACAAAAAATATGGCTCATATTTTATGCAGTAGGAGGGGAGAAATACCTATTTGGAAGTATCCCTGAGAATTCTCTCTTCCTTAAACAGTAATGTCCTTATAAGAAACTATTGTAGCAGAGATTAGCCAACATTGGCAAGAGAAACACAAAATTTCAGCCTCCTCTAGCTTTCCTTTCTCAACTAAAGTGTGATAAAAGGAGTGGTTGAACACTTGGAAGTATACAGCCCAAGGCGTATACTGTGAGATCCAACACAGAAATATCTAAAGAATGGAAAAAAATTAAAGAAGGACAAGTGAAGGTAAAAGGATTCTTCTATTTTTTGTTCTTAAATGATATAACAGATAACAGTTCATTAAAAAATGCAATCATGTATTTTTTATTATATCTTATTTAAAGTGAAATGTATCATAGCAATTTTATAAAAGTCAGGAGGGAGAAATTAAGAAAATTCTGCTGTAAGGTACATGCACTACTTATGAAGTAGTATAGTGTTATAAAGTGTAACTATATTATTTGTAAATATACATTTCAAACTCTAGGGCAGCCACTAAAGTATTTTTAAAGTATAATTTAAATGCTAATAGAGGATAGAAATTAAATTATATAAAATCATATACTTTTATATAAAATTTTCAAATAAAACAAAAAAGGCATGAAAAGAGTGAAAGAAAAAGCAAAGAAACAACGAACAAGACAAAGAATCAATAGAAGATAGTTATAAATTTGGTATGTGTATTGGTTTGCTGAAGCTGCCAGAATGCAATATACCAGAAATACAGTGGCTTTTGAAAAAGGAATTTATTAAGTTGAAAGTGTTACAGTCCTAAGCCTAGAAAAATGTCCAAACTAAGGCTTCAAGAGAAAGATACTGTTCTAGTTTGCTAGCTGCCAGAATGCAATATACCAGAAACAAAATGGCTTTTAAAAAAAGGAATTTAATAAGTTGCTAGTTTACAGTTCTAAGGCCAAGAAAATGTCTCAATTAAAACAAAGTCTATAGAAATGTCCAATCAAAGGCATCCAGGGAAAGATACCTTGGTTCGAGAAGGCTGATGAAATTCAGGGTTTTTTTCTCAAGTGAAAAGGCACATGGTGAACACAGTCACAGTTTCTCTCTCATCTGGAAGGGCACATGCTGAACACGGTGTCATCTGCTAGCTTTCTATCCTGGCTTCTGGTTTCATGAAGCTCCCCGGAGGCGTTTTCCTTCTTCATCTCCAAAGGTCTGCTTCGTGGTGCTGCAGCATTCTCTGTTCTCTCCAAATCTCTTTTTTTCTCCAAAATGTTTCCTATTTTATAGGACTCCAGAAATTTATCAAGACCCACCCAAATGGGTGGAGACATGCCTCTACCTAATCCAGCTTAACAACCATTCTTGATTAAATCACATCTCCAGGGAGATGACTGATTACAGTTTCAAACATACAGTATTGAATAGGGTTTATTCTGCCTTTATGAAATGGATTTTGATTAAAACATGCCTTTTCTAGGGTCCATACATCTTTTCAAACCTTGACTCAAGCACAGATACCTTGAATCAACAAAAAGCTAGTGATGCTCAGCAGTTCTCTGTCAGCTCGGAACATATACAGTGATGTCTGCTCATGTCTTTGGCTTCGGGTTCAAACAGCTCCCTCAGGAGCATTTAGTTTCTGCATCTCCAAATGCCTGGGTCTCATGTTGGCTCTGTTGGCTCTTTCAACTCTGAAGCTTATTCAAAATGGTTCCTTCTTAAAGGGCTACAGTAAATGACACAACTTGAATGGATGAAGACATCACCATGGAAATCATCAAATCAAAAGGTCCCACCCACAACTGGGTGGGTCACATTTCCATGGAAACACTCTAATCAAAGGTTTCCACCTTACAATATTAAATACACCATGTTTAAAAGACATGACTTTTCTGGTGTACAGAACACTTTCAAACCAGCACAGTATATATTAGAGCAACTATGTAAATACTCACTTTAAATACGAATGGGCTAAATAATTTTAAAATTTTAAAAATTTTTTTTAAAAAAATTAATTTTAAAAAAATTTTAAAAAATTTAAAAAAAAAATTTAAATTAAAAAAAAAAGACAATCTATTTGAGTGGATAAAGTATCAAGACATAATTACTTGTTGTCTATAAGACACACTCTTTAAATATAAAGACATGGTTAAAAATAAAGGGTGAAGCCAGAGACCTGGGTTCGATTTCTGGTGCCTGCCCATGCAAAGGAAAAAAAATAATAATAAAAGAAACAAATAAATGAAGGATGAAGAAATCAAATACAATGATAACACAAATCCAAAGAAAGCTGGAATATTATATTAATCTCAGATGATAAATATTTTAGAGCAAGGAACATTATCAAAGATAAAGAAGAGCATTACAGTGAGACAGGGGCAAGATGGTGGCTTAGTGAAGTGTGGAATTTGGCTCATCTTCCAGAGCAGCTAGTAAATAGCCAAGAACAGTACAGAACAACTTCTGGAGCTACATTAGTGACTGGACACGCAGAACATACCAGTCTGGACAAGCTGAAATGGCTCAGATCCCACACAGAACTGTAAGTTCCCCAGGCTGCAGAGGCTGGTGACTCTCCCCAACAGGCACAGAAGTCTGGTTCCCTGAGGGGAAATCAAATAAACTTTACTAGCACCAAGGGCTTAGCCAACCAAGCTCCATTTGCAGAAATAATTTAAAAATTCTTACTAGTAAATTGGCCCCCAACACATAGAAACCTGGAATAAGTGTTAAAAGTACTAGGAGTTTTTGCCCTAGCAGAGAGGGTTCATGGCTGATGGAAACAAACAAACAAACAAACAAACAGAAAACTAGACTTTTTGAGTTGAACATCACAAAATACTGTGAAAGGGCTGGACCCAGGGATTGGGGAAGATGGTGGCATAGAGGTATCCAGGAAGATGAAAGAATAGGATAGGTTGAGTTCATTCCTACTCCAAGGAACACTAGAGAAGGGATAGGAAGGAAACTGAGATGGTGATTCCAGGGCGTAAGTGACCCAGGAGATCCTTTTACACTGTATAGAGAAGGCCTGGTTACAAAAGCTGAAGAATAGAGACACAGAGAACCAGAAACCATCCAGCTGGTACAAACAGCCTAATGTGCCCTGTTCCAAATGGAAGCATGGATACCTAAGGAGTGCACAGATGGGGAGACTGGGACTAGGAACACTCTACATCTTTATCCTCCATGCCACACCCTGCTCCTGTGATCCAAGGTCTGTCTGAGCTGCACCGCATACCATGGTTCCCCCAATGCACCTCTACAACCTTGCAACACACACCCCATTCTCAAAGGCACCAGTGTAGCATCCCCAACTTGTGCTGCAATGGATCACCACACTGTTGTGACCCACCCCATGCCCTGCATCCTGCTTACATCCATCCTGCAAATACAAAGCTTTAGACTACTAAAGGAAATCAACTTACAAAGTAAACCAATCAAGATAATTATATGCAGCTAAGACAACAAAAGATCACTAAAATATCAAGAGGGAGACAGATATAGCCCAGACTAATGACCAAATTAAAGCACCAGAGGAGATACAGACTTTGGAACAACTAATCAAACATGTTCATATAACTCTACTAAATAAAATAAATGAAATAAAGGAAATCAAGAAGACACTAGAAGAGCATAAAGAGGAATTTGAAAGAATAAATAGAGAAATAGCAGATATTACAGAGATTAAAGATGCTGTAGACCAAATAAAAGATATACTCAGGATACACAACAGCAGATGTGAAGAGGCAGAAGAAAGAATAAGTGAATAAAGGACAGGACAACTGATATTGAACACTCAAAACAGCAAATGGCAAAAAAGATGGAAAAATTTGAATTGGTTCTCAGGACAATGATGGACAAAACAAAGCACACAAATATTAGAATCAACGGTGTTCCAGAAGGAGAAGAAAAGCATAAAGAGCTAGGAAGATTAGTTGAGGATATAATGGGGAAAAACCTCTCACACTTATGATGGACATGAATGCACAAATCAAAGAAGCCCCCAAAACTCCAAATAAAATAAATCCAAATAGACCTTCCAAATAGGCCTTCCCACCACACATACTAATCCACCTGTCAAACATTGAAAAGAAGCAGAGAATCCTAAAAGCAGAAAGAAAAAACAATCTACTACATAAAAGGGAAACCACATGAGTCTGAGGTCAGATGACTCAACCAGCACTACGGAGGAGAGAAGGTAGTGGTATAATATATTTAAGATCCTGCAAGAGAAAGACTTACAGCCAAGACTTCTGTACCCAGCCAAATTGTACTTCAAAACTGAGAGGGAGATTAACATTTTCACAGACCAATAAATTCTGAAAGAATTTATCAACTAGAGACCAGCCTTGCAAGAAATACTAAAAGGAGTTCTGCCAGCTGAAAAAAAAAAAAAAAAAAGACCAGAGAGGGAGGTCTGGAGGTGGGCACAGAATTGAAGAGTACCTCTAAGGGCAACTTACAGGATAAAAAGAGATAGACAGAAAATAATATATAGGTCTGATGAACAAAATCCAAAGGATAACATTGTAGATTCAAGAAATACATTTCAGTAATAACTTTGAATGTTAATGGACTAAGCTTATGAAATAAAAGATACAAGTTGGCCAAATGGATTAGGAAATATAATTATAAGAAATATATATTATATAAGAAATATATATTATAATCCAGATATATGCTGCTTACAAGAGACTTATCTTAGACACAGGATATTAATAGATTGAAAGTGAAATGATGGAAAAAGAAGTTAGACATGAGTTGTAACCAAATGAAAGCAGGAATAGTAATACTAATATCGGACAAAGATAACTTTAAATGTAAAGACACCATAAGAGACCAAGAAGAACACTATATATCAATAAAAGGGACAATTCATCAAAAAAATAACAATCATAAATATTTATGCCCCCATCAAGGAGCTCCAAAGTAAATGAAATAAACTTTGGCAAAACTCAAGGCAGTGATAAATGTTTCAACAATAATAATAGGAGATTTCAATATCCCACTCTCCTCTATAGATAGAAAAACCAGACAGAAGATCAACAAAGAAATGGAAAAGTTAAACAACTTGACAAATGAATTAGACTTAACAGACATATATAAGTCATTGCACCCCAAAACACCAGGATACACATTCTTCTCTAGTATTCATGGAATATTCTCCAGGATAGATCATATACTGCAACGCAAAACAGGTCTTTATAAATTTAAAAGCATCACAATTATTGAAAGCACCTTCTCTGATCACAACAGAATGAAGCTGGATATCAATGACCACCAAAGAATGAGAACTTTTGCAAATATATGGAGATTAAATAACACAATCTTAAGCAACTAGTGAGTCAAAGAAATTGCTAAAGAAATCATAGCTATCTGGAAACCAATGAAAATGAGAATACAACGTATTAGAACTTATGGAATGCAGCAAAGGCTATGCTGAGGGGGAAATTTGTTGTCTTAAATGCCTATATTAAAAAAAAAAAAAGCATGAAAGAGAAAAAATCGAAGACTTAAGTGCTCACCTAGGGGAGCTTGAGAAAGAACAGCAAACTTACCTCAAAGCAAATAGAAGAAAAATAACTAAGATTATAGCAGAGTTAAATTAATGGGAGGACAAAAGAATAATAAAGAGAATCAATAAAACCAAAAGTTGGTTCTTAGAGAAAATCAATAAAATTGATGGAGCACTAGGAAGGCTGACAAAGGAAAAAAGTGAGGATGCAAATAAACAAAATGAGAAATGAGAGTAGGGTCATTACCACAGACTGTGAAGAAATAAAATAAATCACACAATACTATGACCAACTATATACCAACAAAATAGACAACTTAGATGAAATGGACAGATTTCTGGAAATACACAAACAAGCTACACTGACTCAGGAAGAAATAGAAGATCTCAACAAATGATTAAAGAGGTTCAATCAGTCATCAAAAATCTTCCTAAGAGAAACCTAGGGTCAGATGGCTTTACAGAGGAATTTTATCAAACATTCAAAACAAAAAACAAAAAACAAAAAAAGTAACACATATCCTGCTCAAACTTTTCTAAAAAGTTGAAGAAGAAACAGTGCCTAACTCATTTTATGAAGCTAACATCACTTTAATACCCAAACCAGGAAAAGATGCTACAAGAAAAGAAAACAACAGGCCAATCTTCCTAATGAACATAGACGCCAAAGTTCTCAACAAAACACTAACAAATTGAACCCAACAACACATTAAAGAATTATACACCTTGACCAAGTGGGGTTTATTCTAGGAATGTGAGGATGAAGGAAACAAACTCTAACAAGAAAATCAGTTAATGTAATACAGCACATTATCAAAAGGGAAAAATCACAAGGGCATCTCAGTTGATGCTGAAAAAGCATTTGACAAAATTCAAAATCCTTTTCTGATAAAAACAATTCAAAAAGATAGGACTCAAAGGTAACTTCCTCAATATAATAAAAGGCATATATGAAAAATCCTTAGAAGGTACTGTACTCAATGTAGAGAGACTGAAAGCTTTCACCCTAAGATTGGGAACAAGACAAGGATGCCCACTGCCACCACTATTATTCAACATTGTACTAGAAGTTCTGACTAGAGCAATCAAGCAGGGCAAAGAAATAAAAGGCTTCCAAATTGGAGAGGAAGAAGTAAAACTTTTGTTGTTTGCAGGTGACATGTATTATATTTGAAAAATCCTGAGAAATCTACAACAAAGTTACTTGAGCCAATAAACAAATTCAGCAAAGTGTTGGGATGTAAAATTAATGTGCAAAAATCAATAACATTTCTATACACAAGCAATGACCTAACTAAGGAGTTCGTTAAGGAAAAAATTCCATTCAAAATAGCAACTAAAAGAATCAGGTACCTAGTAATTAACTTAATTATGAATGTAAAGGACTTGTACACAGAAAACATGCAACCATTCTCAAAGAAATCAAGAAAGACCTAAACAGGTGGAAAAGCATTCTTTGCTCATGGATAGGTAGTTTAAATATAATTAAGATATCAATTCTACCTAAACTGATCTACAGATTCAATGCAGTACCAATCAAAATCCCAACAACCTAAGTAACTTGATTAGATTATCTCTGTGGTGATGTGTCTTGCCCAATTGTGGGTATTAATCTTGAATTAGAAGGAGATGTGACCCACCATTCCAGGTGGGTTTAGATTAGTTTACTGGAATCCTATAAAAAGAGGAAACACTTTAGAAAATCTTGAGATCGAGGCATGAGGCTAAGAGCCTAAGCAGCCAGAGATCTTAGGAAAATTTCTCTTGGAGCTTCATGAAACAAGAAACCTGTAGAGAAATCTAACAGACTTCATCATGTTCATTTCCAGTTGAGAGAGAAACCATGAACTTCATTGGCCTTTCTTGAATGAAGGTAACCTCTTGTTGGTGCATCCATTTGGATATTTTTATAGACATGCTTTAATTTGAACATTCTCATGGCCCTAGAACTGTGAACTTGCAGCTTAATAAATTCCCCCTTTTAAAAACCATCCAATTCTGGCTGCATTCTGGCAGCTAGTAAAGTAGAATAAGGACCCTTACCTCACACCTTCTATAATAATTAACTCAAAGTGGATCAAAAACCTAAATATAAGAACTAATATCATAAAGCTTCTAGAAGAAAATGTAGGGAAGCATTGTCAAGACATAGTAATTGGAGGTAGCTTACTGGACTTTACACCCAAAGCACAAGCAACAAAAGAAAAAAATAGATAAATGGTCAATCCTCAAAATCAAATGCTTTTGCACTTGCAAAGACTTTGTCAAAAAGGTGGAGAGGCAGCCAACTAATGGGAGAAAATATTTGGAAATCACACATTGGGCAAATGTTTGATATCCAGTATACATAAAGAAATCATACAACTCAACGACAAAAGAAAAAACAACCCAATTATAAAATGAGCTAAAGACATGAACAGACATTTTTCTGAAGTGCAAATACAGATGGCTCAGAAACACATGGAGAGATGCTCATTTTCATTAGCTATACAGGAAATGCAGGTGAAGACTAGGATGAGATACCTCTCACACTTCTAAGAATGGCTGTTAATAAGCAAACAGGTATCCTTTAGAAAATGCTTATAAGAAAACAGAGGCTTAGGATATAAGCTCTTGTAGCAGTCATATTTTGTCCAGACCAGTAACCATTATTTCTGGATTTTTAGGAGCTGTTTTATATGTGTATAATCTGCTCTTCAGAGATAAAAACAAAGACGATCAGGCCAGGATTAAGGTAATTCAGAACACAGGGGTAAGGAAGACATTGTCTGTATTTTAGAACCTCACTACTCTTTGAGACAAAAGGAAGAAAGGTTTATTTTGTCCAGAACCTAAATTTTCTATAGCACCTAATTTAACTCAACCTGTCTAGATAGCTCATTTAAACAATCAAACACAGAGAGCCCAGAATAAAAATGAGGCCTGTAACCCTGTATAGTCTAATGTAATGCTTGATATATCCCTGAATATGTTAAGCAGATAATCAAAAAGTATTGGCATGGTTCCTTGAGGAATGGGAGAAAAATATGAAACTGTTAAATTTTAGTGCTGGGAAAACTTGTGATACTGTGTCACACATTAGGGACACCCAAATCGTAGGCCAAGCCCTTGATCTTGAGGCTTGCTATTGTGAAACTTATGTATGTAGTGGAAAAGCTTAGCCTACCTATAGGGGTGCTTAAGTGTCACCTCCAGAGGACCTCTTCTCTTGCTGAGATGTGGTCTCACTCTCTCTAAGCCCAACTCTGCAAGTGAAACCACTGCCCTCCCGAATCCATGACATCCAGGGGTGAAAGACTCCATGACAGTGTGGGAGATGACTCCAAGCATGAGTCTGGTCCTGGCAGCATGGGATCAACAATGCCATCCTGACCAAAAGGGGGAAAAGAAGTGCAACAAATAAGGTATCAGTGGCTGAGAGAGTTCAAATAGAGTCAAGAGGCTACTCTGGAGTTTGCTCTTATGCAAACTTACATTGGAATTGCTTCCTATCATAACTTGCCAAACCCCAGTCAAAACCATTCCACCTAAAGAACACCTAGGGCATTATATAAGATTTTACAAAGTTTCCATGCACTAGGGTAACTTTCCAGAACCTACAACCTCCAGATGTGTCCCTGGACCAGATAAATCCTGAAATCCAGAGGGGCCAGTTTTTTCAGAACATCAGCTAGATCCACCTCCTGACTGCTTCTCATTAGCCTTTCCAATATGAAAAAGGTAGAATGGATATAGCCCAAATACCCCTAAAGACTGGGAGAAAGATCAAAGCTGATGGTGGAGTGATACAGAGAAGGTAGAGTTCAACAATCGAGTATGATTGCTGAATCATTATATTGATATTTATTTTAGTTTCCAATATTTTAAAGCAGCTAGGGGTAAAAACTTAAAATTGTGAAATTGTAACCCATACCAAACACTGAAATATTCTACAACAAAATGTTGTGCTGTGCTTTGAAATTTTTGCTTTTTTGTACATGTTATTTTTCACAAAAAAGAAAAAAAAATGCGATGATGAAAAATATATATATTCCTTATAGCCTCCAATGTTCTGGAGCAGCTAGAAGGAAAAATCTGAGATGATGGTATGGTGGCCCATGAGAAACTCTGGGGTCTGTTTTGTAACTACTTGTTGAAGAGTGCTTTGAAAACTATTGCTTTGTATATATGTTATATTATACAAATAAAAAAAGTTAAAAAAAGGAGATTACACAATGATACATTCTCCAAGAAAATGTACAAATCTTTAACATAGAAGTACCTAACAAAAATATTAAATGGGCAAAATAGATAGAACTGCAAGGACAAATATACAAACCTATAATTATTGTTGAAGACCTCAAAAACTTTCTATCAGACTGACATTATAGTAGATATCGGCAAGGATATAGTTGACCTGAATAGTATGGTCAATCCATTGGATCTGAATTGACAATTTATAGACTATTTCATCCAACAATAGCAGATTACACATTCTTCTCAAGTTATCAAGGAATATAAAAAAAAATGACTATTTTGGACTCAAAACAAACCTTAAATCTTTGCTTCCTCTCTCCATGACCTTAAGCTCTTCTGGTTTACAGGTCTTAATACTAAAAGGAGGAGTGCTTCCACCTGGAAGACTTAATGTTCCAATGAACTGGATATTAAGACTTCCATTTGGCTTCTTTGGGGTCATCATCAGTCAAAAAAGGGAATTGCTTTACTGGCTGGGATGATTGATCCAAACTACCAAGGGGAAAATTCATTGAACTTTGCACTTAGAATAAAATAAAGCACCAGTAAATGTTACTTAGAAACATAAAGGCAAATCTTGCAAAAAATTAGTGGAATTATATGAGAAATGTATGCCCTTGCACTGAAAGATGAAAATAGCAATAGCGTTGATCTCAGTTTTTCTGAAGAAGGATGATTACTCTTTATTTCAATTGGCCATATTCTATTAAAGTGATGATTTGCTATTTTTCACCATTTTGCTACATTTTATTGTATTGATGTCTATTTAAACATATAGCTATTAGAACTGGAAGATCAATTTTTCTTGTGATATATAAAAAAGAACAGTACAGAGGATATCATTTCTTTGGAATTTCAAATATATTTCAGTTTAAGGTGTGCAAGATAGAATGAAGAGCCAGTGAAAATCCCAGTACAAATACTCAAGGATTCAACACATATTGACTGAAAGTATATTGAGAAGCTAACATTTATAAGGCATTTATATTGTCAGAGAGAGTTTAGAAGAGTCCAGGGAAATGTAACAATTTTCTTCTGATTCTCATGTCCCTGAGGGGATGCAAACTTTCTGAAGCTCAAGATCTCCATTCAGAGTTTCACATAAGTTTGGATAACACTCAGATTGCCTCCAGAATTGAGTTTGTGTGAAATGGTTTTAAATGAAATACCACAGACATGGATAATACTGTGTGCTGTGAAAAATTAGTGTCATAAAATCTATTTTTCTTGGTAATTAAAGATCTATTTGAACTTTACAAATTGAATTTAATTTCACCTTTAAAGTAATTATGTCTCTACCATTAATTCTACTAGTCAGTAAATTCTTAAAATCCTCCTTTTATGTTCTATGTGTTGTCCTGTGTCTTGGGTATACATAAATAAATAAAATTGCCCCATATGCAAAGAATGCATATTGAGCTGAGAAGCCATGTGCACTGATAATTTTAGTGGAATATGGAAAGTCAAATGGAAATTGGAACTTTATCCTGAGGAAAAGGAAATGGGATATTTCCTGGAGACAAATGAAGATTGTTTCCTGTAGATAACTGGGGAGTGACTGAATGAATTTAAGCAAGGGATTAACACCATCAAATTTACATTTTTTAAATATTACTTTTCCAACTGTGAAGAAAATGAATTTGATTAGAATAAAAAGGTACTGAGGGACAAGTTAGAATGCAATTGAAATGGTAAAAGCAAGAAAAAGAAATGGCAAAAGAAGATGAACTTTAGAAGTAGTAGAGACCAGTGCCTAAATGAGCATGCTCATTTAATATGTCTATGTGTGGCTATTTTGCCCAGATGAATCCCAAGCAGCAAATGCAATCAAGATGTCCATCACCATTTGGGCTTAGCATTTGAAGAACTGTTTTGATTAAACTTCTTATTTGAAATAGTTGTAGATTCATGTGGAGTTTTAATAAATAAATACAGAGATCCCATGTGCCCTTTTCTCATTTCCCCCTATGAAATGACTTGCACAGCAATAGTAAAATATCAAACTCAGGATATCTACATGGATACAGTGAAAATACCATTTCCATTACCACAAAGAATTCCTAATGCTTCCCTTTCATAGCTGTACCCATTTCTCTCCCATCCCAACTGCTAATATGTACTTCATTTCTTTAATTTTGCCATTTTAAGAATCTCACAGTATATATTATATTTTTTCTTTTTCATTGACTTTTATTATTCAACCTAATTCCCTGGAGATTCAATTAACTTGTTGTGTTTATCAATAGTTTGTTCCATTTTATTGTTAAATAGTGTTCCATGATATGGCTATACCTTATTTGTTTGGCCATTCGCTTGTTGAAGGTATTCTGGGTTGTTTCCAGGTCTTTGTATTTTTGTAATTAAAAATGCCATAAACATTTATAGATAGGTTTTTGTGTGAACAACAAGTTTTCTCTGTAATAAATTTCCAAAATACAGTCATTGGGTATTATGGAAGTTGCATGGTCAGCTTTATAAGAAACTGCCAAAATGTTTTCCAGAGGTACTGCATCATTTTTCATTCCTACCAAAAATATAAAGTTGACTAAAAAAATCTTAGTCATTCTTATAGGTATGTAGTTATATCTCATTGTGTTTTTAATTTCAATTCTCTAATGGCTAATGAAGTTCAACATTTTCTTTGTGTTTATTAACCATCTATATATTCCATTCAGTGAAGTGTCTTCACTTTTTATGGTCATTTTCCATTTGGATTGTTTGTTTACTTACTGTGTTTTTGTTTGTTTGCTTGTTTGATTTTTTTGGATGGGCAGGCACCGGGAATCGAACCCGGCTCTCCAGCATAGCAGGCGAGAATTCTGCCGCTCAGTCACCGTCGCACCGCCCACTTACTGATGAATTTTGAGTGCTCTTTTATAATTTCTACATACTAATCATTTGTCAAATAGGTGGTCTAAAAATATTTTCTCCATATCTGTATTTTTTTCATCCTTTTAACAGGATTTTATGGAACAAAAGGTTTTAATTTTATGATACAATTTATCAAATTTTCACTTTGTGGATTATACTTTGATATCAAACCTAAGAGTTCTTTGCCCAGCCTTAAATCATGTTCTCTCAGTTTTTGTAATCTCCTGTAGTTTTGAATTTTGTAGTGATCTAAATTTATTTTGATTTAATTTTGGTTTAAGGAAGAGGCTTACTTTGATGTTAATTTTTTTTTTTTTGTCTTTTTGTCTTTGGATGTTAAGTTACTCCAGTGACATTTGTTTAAAGTCTATGTTTAGTTCATTTTTAAAAATCAGTTAACTGCCCAGAAGTTGAAGTGCCAGGTGATATGGTTATTCTATATTTAGCTTCCCGAGGAACTGCCAAGCTGTCTTCCACAGCAGCTGCACCATTTTACATTCCCAGCAGCGATGAATGAGTGTTCCTATTTTTCCACATCCTTCCAGCACTTGTAATTTTTGTTTGTATTTTTATAGTAGCCATTCCAGCAGGTGTGAAATGACATCTCATTGTGGTTTTGATTGGCATTTCCTAACTAACTAGTGTTGTTGAACAATTTCTTTCAGGGGCTTTTTACCTATTTTTATATTTTATTTAAGTAAATGTTTATTCAAGTCTTTGCCCCATTTTTAAATGGGTTATTTGTCGTTTCCTTGTTGAGTTGTAGGAGATTTTATATATATTCTGGATATTAAATCCTTAATGGATATGTAGTTTTCAAATATTTTCCCCATTGAATAGGTTGTCTTTGTACTTTCATGGTAAACTCTTTTGTGGAAAAAAAGTTTTAATTTTGATGAGATCCCATTTTTCTACTTTTTCTTTCGTTGTTTATGCTTCGGGCATAAAGCCTAAGAAACCATTGCCTTATAAGGTCCTGAAGGTGCTTCCTTAAGTTTTCTTCTAGGAGAGTTATAGTTCTTGTCCTTATATTAGGTTCTATGTTACATTTTTACTTTATTTTGGTATATAATGTGAGATAGGTGTCTACTTTCAATTTTTTTGCACATGAGCACCCAGTTATCCAAGAAATATCTGTTGAAAAAACTATTCTTTCCCCAGTGAATGGATTGACACCTCTTTAAAAAATCAGTTGGGCATAAACCTGAAGGTTAATTTCTTAATGCTCAATTCAATCCCACAGGAGTATATGTCTCCCATTGTGCCAGTAAGATATTGTTTTGATTATGATGTATTTGTAATAAGTTTTAAGAACAGGAAGCATGAGTTATCCAAATTTGTTCTTATTTCTTAAGATACCTCTGGCTATTCAGGGTCTCTTATCCTTTCATAGAAATCTGATGATTGACTTTTCCATTACTTCAAAAAAGGCTGTTGGAATTTTTATTCAGATTGCAATAAATCTGTAAATTTTGGGGGTAGAATTGACACTGTAACAATATTTAGTTTTCCAAACAATGAACAAAGAATGCCTTTCTATTTAGTTGGGTCTTCTTTGACTTCTTTTGAGAATGTCTTATGAGTTTCTGTGTACAAGTCCTTCATATCCTTGATAAGAATAAATTCTTAGATATTTCATTTTTTATTTTCTGGTGTAAATAGATTTTTCCTTTGATTCCTCCTTTCAACTGTTCATTACTAGTATATAGAAACACTACTGAATTTTACATGTTAATATTGTACCGTGCTAATTTGCTGAATTCATTTATTAGTTTCAGTAGCATTGTTGTGCATTTTGTAAGATTTTTTGAATATTTAGGAACTGAAAAAGATATTTTTATGCCAATAATCATAGCTGCATTTTTCACAATTGTCAAAAGGTGGAAGCAGCCCAAGGGTCCCTAAGATGATGAATAGATAAATGAAACATTTCTCTCATTCTCAATCTCTCTCTCACACACACACACATACACACACACACACACAGACAATGGAATATTATTCAGTCGTGAAATGGAATGAAGTTCTGATGCATGCAATAATGTAGATGAAACTTGAAGTCATCGTATCGAGTGAAAGAAGCCAGACATGAAATAACAAATATCGTATAATGTTATTCATATGAAATAATCAGAATAAGCAAACTCATAGAATCAGAAACTAGAAAGTAGTTTACCAGGAACATGGTGGTCATGGTAGGGAATGATTCATTAATGCTTACAGTAGAAAACCTTTTCTATTGGGATTTATCATAAAAGTTTGGTAATGACTTGTAGTGATAGTAGCACAACATTATGAATATAATTAGCAGGATTGAACTATCTAATGAATGTGATTGAAAGGGGAAATTATTGATTGTATATATGTTGCTAGAATCAAAATTTTAAAAATATATAGAACTGTACAACACAGTGAACTCTATACACAATGGACTGTAATTAATAGTGCAATTATAAATATCTGCCTTCATGAGTTCTAACAAATGCACTCCATCAATACAATTTGTTAGCAATAGAAGGGTTTGTGGGAACTTCGTATTTTATGCACAATTCTTCTGTAAACCTAAAAAAATCTCAATTTTTTAAAAATTCAATATGAAGAAACAACAAATTGAGGTATATTCTACAAATAGCCATTACTCTTCAAAAGTATCAAGGTCATGAAAGACTGATGAACTGACACAGATTGGAGGAGACTTCGAAGATATGACAAGTTTGGTGCCATGTGGAACCTTGGATTGGATACTGAAAAAGTGAAAGAACATTAATGGGAAAACAAGTGAAATCCAAATGAAAATCCTAATTTACTGTAATTTAATTACCGAAGTTAATTTCCTGGTTTTGATAACTGTGCCATGGCTGTTTAATATGTCATCATTGAGTAGAGGATATATAAGAATGCTTTATAACAATTTTAGCAACACCTCTATAAATCTAAAATTATATAAAAACAAAATGTATTAGAAAATCTGTGATTATGGAGGAAAATTAAAAATTACATATTGTTACTGTTGAAAAACAATAAGTTGACACTATTTGTGTGGGCCTATTTTGGGGATTCTCTCTTTCAGTTTAAGATTTTCATTATACGAATGCTCTTACTGTTTTGTTCAGTTATACATATTTTCTCTTCCTTAGAGTGAGTGTCAGGTGTATTGTGTTTTTAAATTATTTTGTAAGTAGAGAAGTTGTAAGTTTACAGAATATCATGTAAGAAAATACAGCATTCCCATATACCCCTGTATTGTTGACACTTCACATTAATGTGATACCTTTGATACAATTGATGAAAGTACATTAAAATAGTACTAGTAACAATAGTCCATAGTTTACATTAGATGTATTTTCCCATGTATCACCCTACAATTAACACTTTGTATTAGTGTCATACATTACTTATAATTCATAAAAGAACACTCTTATATTTGTACTATTCATTCCAGTTCATCATTCACAAGAGGGTTCACTGTGTTATAGTCCCATATTTATCTTCAAACTTTCATTCTAGTAACATATATGACTCCAAAGTTCCCCTTTCAACCACATTCACATATAATTCAGTACTGTTAATTATACTCACAATAATGTGCTACCATCACCACTATCCATATCCAAATCTTAACAAAGCACCTAAATAGACTTTCCATATAAATTAAGCTCCTCATTCTATACCCCCAATCTATCCCCTGGTAACCTATGAGGAATGGGACTACCCTAACTTGGAGTAGTAGTATGTAGAACCACATATCCAACCACACAGAGAATTTAGCCTTAACAAAGTTAAACTTAGTTGCATGGTTATTTGTGAAGATAATTACACCTGCTATGTTGGATATTTCAAATCTTTTTAGTTCTCTTTGCCATGATTTATGGAAAGGTTACATGTTGTAAATCCTTTAGCTAAAGCAGTGGGATGAGAAGAATCATTTGCTTTAATATATCAAAATACCAAATAGCAAAATCTCTTTAAAGTAATTTTAATAATATGGATTTCAATTTGATATATAACTATAGTTTTGAGAAATGGCATAAAAGCTTATCAAGGATCCAGATTTTTTTTTATTCCTTACCATCCCAAATATATTGGCCTTTGAAACCTAATATTTTATCCCTAGTGGTTTACTTTGGCCACTGTTTCAAGCCTGGCATTCTCACAAAAACAGGTTCACAGGTAAGAACTGAGATTTATTTTGATGAATCTACTTGTATTTACAGAAGACTTACCTCAGATTTTGCATTATATCAAAATGGCTAGATTTGGGTAAGATGCCCAGCTTTCCTCTATCACTAGGAAACTGTGTGGTGTTGCCTTGCTTGTTTTAGATCACTCATTATTACCCCTTGAGGCTGGAGAAAATCTCACATTCTCTGAATTCATCTGTAGGTGATACCTGAGGAACAATAAGTTGCTGTAAACCTGGAAATGAGGACTGGGGAGTGTTGACTGTTGGATAAGTGAATAGCAGAGCCATCTTGAGTTGTGTATCCAGGGGGAGAAAAAAAGACAAAACATTCCTAGTCTTAATCCCCTTTCCCATGGATATAAATCCACTGTAAACAGACCTCTTGATGATGCTATTTTAATTTATGATGTGGCCCAGCCAAATGTGGTCAGGTCTTCATCTGGATTCGGAGTCCATATAAGCAACAGGAATTCAGACACAGGAGAGAAAGCCACAGGAAACTGCTAGAAGATGGAAATTAGTGGAAATCCAGAAGAGAAGGAACAGAACATTGGCCATGTTATGGGAAAACCTAGTAACTCAAGCTTTACCAGCTAGCCAGAACCCTACCAACTCCAAGGGGAAGCAAGCCTTCCAGCCATAAGACAATAATTTTCCATTGCTTAACCCAACATATGTTTTTCTAGCAGCCTGGAGATTAAGGCACTGCTACATCATTCTAGTTTGAAAATTTGATGATTTTTTTAACTCTTTCCAAATTGCAGATAAATTCAAGTTTTCTTCAAAGTTAAGGTAAAATTTAACCATTTTTATTTAGATTCAAACTGTTCACACGCTCTTTACTTGAATGAATTGAAATGAAAATAATATCACGCCTTTATTCTAATATGCATTTTATGCCCTTACTAGTCTGCAAACTTTTTTGATTTTAATTTTATTTTCCCCTGTAAAATTTCACTTTGTTTATTAGTTTTCTCTATATGTCAGAGACTTATATATCTCCCTTTAAAAATGTCACTTTTTCATTAAACACAGTTATTTGTTTTTTATACCTGATTATATATTTCACCAGTTTAGAATTAGGGAAAAATAAAGAAATGTCTAATTCAATAGTCTTTCAATGTTTCCTCTTTTTAATTAATATAGGAACCCAATTTATGGGTTACTACCCAACTACACGCTTACTCATTTGTGTTTATGCACTTGATTTGTGTCATTGTTTTTTGAACAAAGTGAAGATGGAAAAATACTCTCATTCTAATGAGCCACAAAAACTAACTGGAAGTGTATACTTTGTATGTTGAGAGTAGGTTAAAAGAAAGCATGAGTGGTAAATATAAAAGAAACTATTAGCTGAAGTTCAGTTAACACGTAGCAAGCTTCTGGGCCATCCAAAAATGTCCCTAAATCCATTAAATCAAGCAGCTTTTACTTAAACACAGTTAGGATACTGACATCTGTAACACAGAGATCTTTGCAGAATTTAAGCAACTCCAATAACAGCTTTCATTGCATCTCTTGCTCGTCAACTCTCAAAAATTTACTCCTATATCATCCTAATTAAAACAATGTCACTACCCTCAACCTTACATTCTTTTACTTACTTTAAAGGTAATTCTTTAATAATATCATCAACATATTGCTATGTGATCAAGTTTCTAAACCTATGGAATGCTATAGAAGCAAGCAATTGATTACATGATTATTCACTGAGTAATGAAAATGACATGCAGCTGACTCATATATATTCACAGCAATTACAGGTTGAATTTCTAATACTTACATTATATCACTTTTTTCTTAGTCTTACATGTGACTTAACTGTATAAAGTGTAAGTGTAAAGATAGACAATTATATATGTGACTTTGTCTTCAATAATTTTTGGACCTTAAAAACTAAAATATTCTAATAAAGACTGAATGGATCAATTCCTTTAAAGTTCACTCAGAGAAAAACCAGTTAAGATAAATTCAGATTTTAGTTTTATAATTAAGATGGGGTTACCCATTTAATGCATTCATTTGCGGTAACTGTTAATATACAAAGTAGAATACAGGTACTTTTTCAACAACAAACTGGTTTTGAAAAGTAAATATTTGGAAAAGTCATATGAAAGAAATTTGTAGTGGTTTTGTCCAAAATGTATTAAATATTTCAAAATTCCATTTAAATCTAAATTCACATTTTCTTATGAAAAGATACATTTTCACAATAAATTTAAAAGTAAATACACAGCTAAAGGCAAAATGAAAGGTTTGAAACCTGTGTCAAATTTTTGTTAGCCACATCTGGTTTCAGTATTTACAATTTTGCTCTCTTATACATATTTAAAGCTCTGACAGTATAGTTTCCTCTAGGTACATTATCTGACATGCCAACAGAGCTTACACCACCTGATGGGAGTGACTTTCCTGTCAAAACCTTCACTGTTAATTGATGTCATTCTTTCTAGTATTCCTCCAAAAAGATGACGGGGTGCTGATGACTTAATATGATATGGCTTGCTTCATCAAAATAACTCCATTCTTGCTGTTTCTATTAGTCCCATTCCATCATGTTTAAATTCCTTAATAATTATCAGGTCTTGACAAGCATGGGTCAGTTCAATGTGTTGGAGGCCATAAATATTTGCAAGGAAAAAAATCTTTCCAGTTTATCACAATGTATCTACTTATTTTAATCTGCTTCCCAAGACTCAAAGACGTTGTTAATTATTGAGATATTCTTAGATATTACTTTGAGAAAAAATTCATGCTCTTTTAAAAGTTCCACAAAATTATTGTCTTATTCTAATACATTCTGTGTCACTGAAGAATGGCAGATGACCACATATAACAAAATAAAATTTTGCATAGCACATGAATATATTAGGTACCTAAAAATTATTGACTTATTTGATCTTATTAACAGAATTTTCAAATAATTCAGTCCCTTCCTTGTCTTCTTTTCTTTGTCCCTATCCCTGGAACTCATAAGATATGAGATTTTGGGGACAATTGCATTCCTCATGTCCATATTATCTATGACTGAATTCTTCAATTTCTAGTTCATGTTGTCTCTGATTTACACATTTGCACATTTTCCACCATCCTTAATTGTATCAGGTTTTTAGATTATAACCATAGTGCATAGATGAACAAAACCCTCCAATTTTCTAATATTGAAAATGGACAAGGAACAAAATCAACTTCATTTAATCACAGTAAGTCATCTATTTTCATAATCAATCAAATGTTCGTCAATTTCTCTGGGAAGCATGGCATTCTCACAAGTTACTCTTTCTATACGGGATGAATTGCTATCCAGGAATAGTTTTCCTAATGAGAAGGCATTTTTGTTACTTAGGTATTGCAACAATATGACTAGAGATTTTAGAAAATTTTCCTAATATAGGTTCATTTGTAAGTATTTCTACTTGGCCACTGTTCTTAAATTCTCAGAATATCTTGGAGAAACAATTTTAACATATTCGCATGCTTCCAATTTATCCATACTGCATGCTATTAAAAGTAATGTCTATTAAAGCACTTAAGCCAGATGAGTTTAGTTGTTTAATAAGTAAATGCAAAATTTTAGTCTCAAATTATGTTTAATTGGAGATTGTAGTTCTTTAGTTCATTGTATTATTTAAAACATATGGCATTTAATTTGTGCATCGCTTGGATATGTTTCAGTACAAGCAAGTATCTGAGTCACTACTTCATCTGAATGCTAACTAACAGTGAAGTCTTATTTGCCCTCACTTTGCACAAACAATGCCATTCACAGGTATTGAGATAATAGCAAGCATGTTTTTGAATTTCTAAAATTGCAAGTAAAAGATAGAATGATCACTTTTGATAATTTGTCGACATACCTGAAGCAACCAGAATGGGTAATTGAGTCATAACCAAGTCCACCCCCCTGAGGTGAATACTCACAAACTTATAAGAATTCATTAAAAAAAAATAAAACCTTTTGAGTAGATCATTAAAGGAGGCTTTATAGAGATTTTTAGCAATATTTTCACACATTAAGATGATGGTGAAATAACATTTAAGACAAAGACTAAAGAATGGGCAGAAGTTAAATAGGATCATCTATATAAAGTTTGGGTACAGGAAGGGCATGGATATGGGGTGTGGGTGACTGTGGAGAGTTTCAGGCTGAGGAATCAACATAGAAAAGTGGTGGAATGATGCAAATTATGTTGTAAACAAGAAAGGTAAAGTTATTAGAGTGAAAAAAAGCCAAATATTCACCTTGTAAATTTTACTTTAAAACCCTTAGATCCTAATAAGTATGGACATACATTTTGGCAATATTGCATTTTATGACTATCGAATAGAAAAATTCATAATTGATGTCAAATAAATGGCATTCACAATAGAAACTCAGCTGTTAAATGCTCACACATCCACAAATTCCAAATACAATCTCTATGCTTGACTTCCCCAGAATTTTAGATGCTTTCCCAGCTAACTTCAACAATTATTCCTAGATCAGTTATATTTTACATGCATAAA
Organism: Myrmecophaga tridactyla; assembly: GCA_004026745.1. Classification (NCBI taxonomy): domain Eukaryota; kingdom Metazoa; phylum Chordata; class Mammalia; order Pilosa; family Myrmecophagidae; genus Myrmecophaga; species Myrmecophaga tridactyla. The sequence continues at coordinate 9,836 of PVIY010013789.1, read as the reverse complement.
GATGGTGCCATAGCAGAAATTTCCAATGATATGCAGAGGCAAAAAAGTAAAAGAAGAGTTTTGTTTTGTTTTTGTTTTCTAAGCATCCAGCTTTTCATACTGCCACTTCTTGTTCCAGGAAGCGGACACTCAAAGGATTTATGAAGGTCTTATTTGGAGCTCCCCTTGGACCATGGTTTTGATAGATATGTCTTGTGGTGAGCAGCCTCTAATATGGTCTTCAATGATGACTGTCTTCTGTTTTTCATGTCTAGTATAATACCAGGTCATTGACTGTGGGCTGCAATCATTGTCTCACTTCCAAGAAATATAATGTGGCAGAAGATATGACATGTCACACTAACATTAGTTTATAAAAAGACTGTTCTAAGGAGATTTCCAAGCAAAGTATTAAGAGATTCTGAAAAACCAAGATACTGGTGTGAGACACTCAGAATCTTTGAACAATTACCAAAAATTGGTAGAAAAATCTCCCTCAGAAAAGAGTTAGCAGTTTACAGTCAACTGAGCCAGTGTCAAATTTTAAAAACACAACTTTTCAAAATGGGAGTAGAAGCTTGTGGTTCCCTTCCTGGATCCTCCACAAACCCTATCTTGGTGCAGTGTAGAGCCGATCTGAATTCCCATTGTGGGTCCTGGTCCTTTTCTACAGGGAATGGAATAAACCTTATGTGCATACTTCAGGTCAGTTTGTCACTACCAATTTGCCTTAAATACTGAACTTTCACAGTTGCCTCTGGCTCACAGTCCCCTGAACTTGACCTGTAGGGAAAAACATCTGGCAAACAGCTAAAGTTTACATCAAAGTGGCCTGAGTGTAGTAGTTAGGGTTCTCTAGAGAAACAGAATCAACAGGGAACACTCGCAAATATAAAATTTATAAAGGTGTCTCACGTGACCACGGGAATGCGGAGCCCAAAATCCGCAGGGCAGGCTGTGAAGCTGACGATTCCGATGGAGGGTCTGGAAGAACTCCCCAGGAGAGGCCTACTGGCTGAAGCAGGAAGAGAGCCTGTCTCTTCTGAATTTTCCTTAAAAAGCTTCCAGTGATGAGATTGAGCATCACTCATTGCAGAAGACACTCCCCTTGGCAGATTACAAATGGAATCAGTTGTGGATGCAGCTGAGCTTATCATGACCTAATTCTATGAAATGCCCTCATTGCAACAGATAAGCCAGCACTTGCCCAACCAGACAAACAGGTACCACCACTTGGCCACGTTAACACATGAAGCTGACCATGACACTGGGATAAAGAACTATATGTAATAAAGCACTCAGAATGGGGGAGTGGGATACTTTATTTCATAGGGAGTAGCTAGGGAATTCAAATTCTTGTAAACAGAATAACCCCTATTCCTAAATCCGTGAGCCAGTGTAAGCCCAAAAACGATATGGTATCAGAAAACACAGAGAGGACCCTATATGTCACGTTCTGCTCAGAATCTTCTTGAGAGGAGGTCTAAACCTCAGAAGTAGAGCAGCATCCAAGGCAGATCTCATTTACAAAGAATCTAAAGGTGTTTTTGCATTTGTTCGTTTGTTTTTGTAAGTTTTTGAGGCTAAAGGAAATCTGCATCATATCATTTACTGGATACAAACATAAGGAACCAACAGTTCAGGAAACAAGTCCCAGAAAGAACACTTTAAAATATTAAAATGGAGATCGTGCAATAAAGTACCAACACAAAGAAACAAAGGAACAAAAAGGAAATGGATAATACAATAATGTAAGTACACTGAATGAAGCTGAATGTGAGAACGATAGAGGGAGGAGGGCTGGGGCACAAATGAAATAGGGAGGAAAGATAGATGATAAAGACTGAGATGGTATAATGTAAGAATGTCTAGAGTGTACAATGATAGTGACTAAATGTATAAATTAAAAAATGTTTTTGCATGAGGAAGAACGAAGGAATGTCTATATTGAAAGGTAAAAACAATGCATGTCAGGAAAATAATGAATGTCCAATAGGAGAGTCTTTTTAAAAGTAAATTTTAGAAAGGAGCTAAACATAAATACTATTTCAGTAGCATATTGGAGCTGGCAGAAAAAAAGAACCAGTGAAGTTGAAGACATAATGATTGAAATGATACAGATTGTGAGCAGAGAGACAGAAAAGAAAGAAAACTTGTGGGGCACCATCCAGTATACCAACATATGCTTCATGGAGTCCCAGAAGGAGAAGAAATAATGTGGAAGAAGGAATATTCAAAGAAATAATGGCAAAAATCTCATATTTAATGAAAGAAATGAACATGCATATATAAGGAGACATACCAGATGCACAATAGTCAAACTTGCAAATGTCAAGGGAAAGGAGAGATCTGAAAGCTGTAAAAGAAAAGCAATATGCTATATATAAAAGAGTTTCAATAAAATCTAGTCCCAATTTCTGCTCAGAAGCTATGAAGCAAGAAGGAAATGGGATGAAATATTTAAGATGTTGAAATATTATAATTGCCAACTGTGCTGGTTTGAAACTGTTGTATACTCCAGAAAAGTCACGTTCTTCATCCTGATTCAATATTGTTGGGTGCGATCTTTTTGATTTACTTATTTCCATGGAGATGTGACCCACCCAATTGTGGATGGGACCTTTTGATGAGGTGGTTTCCATGAAGATGTGTCCATTCAAGGTGGGTCACTTACTATAGCTCTTTATGAGGGAATCACTTTAGAAGAAGCTTCAGAGCTCACAGAACCAGAGACCTTTGGAGATGCAGAAAGGAAATGCACCCTGGGGAAGCTGTTTGAAAAAAGCCAGAGAGAAAGCTAGTAGATGTCACCATGTGCCTTCCCAGCTGATAGAAACCCTGACCATCATTAGCCCTTTCCTGAGTCAAGGTATCTTTCTCTTCCTTAGTTTGGACATCATTAAGGCCTTAGAAATGTAAATTTGTAACTTAATTAATTCCCTTTATAAAACCCAATCCATTTCTGATATATTGCATTCCAGCAGCATTAACAAACTAAAACATCAACCAAAAGTTTTATATATCGTGAGACTGACTTTTGAAAATGAGGGAGAGACTACTTCTGGGGAATATGTTGGAGTAGGGAGCCTTCCACTGAAACAACTATGAAAAAGTCATGAACTGTACAAAAGAGCCATTTTGAAACACCATAAGAACTCTGTACAGAAGAATGTTTCCTCAGGGCTGCAGAGGACACTTAGGTGAAGGGCTTCATTTGCTGAGCAGGCTAGGAAAACTCTGCTTTGGAGGGCAATAAGAGAAGCTCTTGGTGCCTTCTGACCCCTTACTCAGAGAATATTGGAGCTTATCTGCACCCATTGGAGGTGGCAGAAGAAATAATCAGTGAACTTGAAAAGAAGATGCTTGATATGAGTCAGGCTGAAGAACAGAAAGAAAAAAGAAATATTAAAAGTGAAAACAGCCTAAGACAGCTATGGAACACCAATAAACATACCAAGATGCTCATGCGAATTCCAGAAGAAACAGAAAGAAAGAAAAGGGAAGAAGGAATATTCAAAGAAATAATGACAGAGAACTTCACAAACATAGCAAAATATATGAATATGGATACCTAAGAAACCCAGGAAACACCAAACAGGATAAACATGAAGGAAAATATACCCCATTGCATGTTGATAAGCCAAGCAAATGCAAAGGAGAGAGTACTGAAAGCAATTGGTTATATATAAGGAAGTCCAAACTAGATTCCCCAGGATATATGTTGGGTTACAAATCAAGACTTAATAAATTCAAAATGTTGGCTTCATACAATATGTATCCTCCAACCACAAAGGAATAAATCTAGAAATCAATAGCAGAGGGAGAAAAAAAATTCACAAATAGTGGAAATTAACATATGTTTAAACAACCAATTGTTTAAAAAGGAAATTAGGGGTGGGCTACGGTGGCTCAGCAGACAGGAATGCTTGCCTGCAATGCCAGAGGACCCGGGTTCCGTTTCCGGTGCCTGCCCATGTAAAAAAAAAAAAAAAAAGAAATTAGAAGCAAAATTAGGAAATATTTTGATGTGAATGAAAATGAAATCATAATATACCCAAATTCATGGGCTGCAGCAAAGGCAGTGCTAAGAGGGAAATTTACGGCTCTAAATGTTTACATTGAAAAAGAAGGAAGACTTCAAATCATAGAATTAATCTCAAAACTTGAACAACTAGAAAAACAAGAGCAAACTGAACCCACATGGAACAGAAGGAAAGAAACAAATATTGTTTTAGAGATAAGCAAAATAGAATACAAACAAAAATAAAGAATTAACAAAACCAAAAGTTTGCTCTTTATAAAAATCAATTAAAATGACAAACTTTTATCCAAACTGACAATGAAAAAGGAAAGATGATAAAAATAATAGAAATAAAATATTAAAAGAGGTACATTTCTACCAATCCCCTGGAATAAAATGGACTATAAAAAGATATTATAAACAACTTTATGGCAAAATATATAGATAATTTATTTATCTGTAAATTAGATAACCTAGATAAAATGGACAAATTCTTAGAAACACACAAACCACCTATGTTGATTCAGGAAGAAATGGAAGATCTCAACAACCTGTTTACTAGTAAGAGGTTTGAATAATAATCAAAAAAACTCACAACAAAGAAAAGCCCAGGTGTGAATGGCTTTACAAGGGATTTCTACCTAACATCCAAGAAGAATTAGCTCCAATTATGCTCTAACGCTTCCAAAAAATTGAAAATGAGGGATCACTCTCTACTCATTCTATGACAACACCCCGATACTAAAGTCACATAAAAATACCACAAGAAAACAAAATGAAACTACTGACCAATATTTCTTATGAAGATGATGCAATAATCCACAATAAAATACTAGTAATCTGAATGCAAGCATATCCAAAGAATTATAAGAATCAAGGAATCATTAAAAGCATTATATACCATGATCAGGTAGGATTTATCCCTGATATGCCATGGTCATTCAACACAAAAGAAGCAATTAATAAAGGACACCAGATTAACAGAAAGAAGGGCAAACCCATATGATCATCTTGATTATTGCAGAAAATATCTTTGACAAAATACAGCACATTTCTTAATTAAAAAAACAAACAACAACAACAAAAAAACCTTAGAACACTAGGAATAGTAGGAAACTTCCTCAACGTGATAAAGGCCATATGGAAAGAAGCCCATGTCTAACATCCTGCTTAATAGTGAAAGACTAAAAACCCTTTCTCTAACATCAGGAACAAGTAAAGGATGCCCATTAGCAATACTGTTATTTAAAATTTACTGGAAGTTCTTGTCCGGGCACTTAGGCCACAAACAGAAGTAAAATACAACCAAATTGGAAAGGAAGTAGTAAAACTTTCTTTATTTGCCTATGATATGATCTTATTTATAAAAAAACCTGAACATTGACAACAAAGCTTTTAGAGCTAAAAAATGTATTTAGCAAAAATTGTGGGGCATAATATCAACACCCAAAACTCAGTAGTCTTTTTATACACAAGCAATGAACAACAAGAAGAAGAAATTAAGAAATAAATTACAGTCACAATAGCAACCAATAACAGCCATATCTGCAGTCTTCCCATATTCCAGAGGAATCTGTCATTTCAAGGTTCTCTATTGAAGCTATCCATATATCTTCATCCCAAGTCTAAGTGATCCATTCCTTTATTATTAGTTCCTATTTTTGACATAGGATACTTTCTGGGACTGAGAATACCACTGTCTCTGGAGCTTAGGACTCCATTCTTCAGGACATTAGGACTTCAATAATTGCTGCCAAGGAGGTACTTGAGCTTACTTGTTGTCTTGAATTGTGATTAATTTCCTTGTACCTACCATTTTATCTTTTCTGTTAATCTATAGCACTGAGCAACAAACACACTATACAGTTTTCCTTATGGTTTCCATTTCTCCCATGCCTATCAAAAGAAAGTAATATTGTATATCCTTCATAATAACATCCCATTAAAATTCACCATTGAGTTAAGTTTTAACTGCTTAATATGATATATACCCTGCTGAAGCAGGATAAAATAGGACAACTGCAAGCCCCTGGTTTCCTGATCAGCTCTGAAAGAATTAACAGACAACTGTAGGTCTTTTGTTTCTTATCTAGCTCCAAAGGAAGTAATACAGAGCACAGCTGCAGACTTCAGATGCAGACTTCCTGGAACAAAATTTTCCCTAAACCTCCACAAACCATTGAAACCTCCACAAACCATTGAAACCTCCACAAACCATGAAAGTTTATAATTCTAGGCCCAAAGCAAACTCTTAATAATAGGAAGCATAGGGGCATAAAGATTGCTAACCATTTGCCCAGAGACAAATTTTAGGCATGTGGCAACAAATAATGAATTCTGCTAGTTATCTATCTCCTCCTAGAACAAAGACCACCATGGGAACCTGCACAAAGGAGACACCTAGTTTTCAAAGACTGCTTTCGAAACCTGTTACCAACAAAACTTTCCAATAAAAAAGCTAGCCCACCCCACTCAATGCGTGACCCTTGGACATACTAACCTCCATAATGTGTGCTCTCTATTTAATAAATTTCTCTTTTTTTAAACTTTACGCTTAATACCTACTGGCCCTCTTGTCTCTAAATTATTTTAGTTTTGAGATGAATAAACCTGGATCAGGGCTCAGCTGGCACCATAACTAGCAGATACCAGTTACACTGCCCTCCAACAGAAATAGGTTCCTCTTGTCAGGTCGTCAGTGACCCGTCTCTAAATTCATTTTTTTTTTTTTTTTTAGATTCTATTTTAATGTCTTAGAATGAGTTCCCTGGAAACAGACTGTGGAGTTGAGAATTGTGCACAGGTTTTTCAAGGAGTGTTCTTGGTAAACACATGTGCAGGAGAGTGAGGAAGGAGGGATCAGAAAGCGTAAGAAGCTGAAACATGATGCAATTGCAGCTAAGGGTGCAGCCAACTCCACATGGAGCTGTGGACCTGGGAAGGTGGTTTGGAGTTGCCGAAATTTAGGTAATTAGATTGGCCTTTGTTTCACTGTTTTAGGCAGTTATTTGCTATTGCTCAACTGCTGCAAAGGAATACAGTGTTGGAAAGGACAGCTCCCTGTGTCTGGAGAATTCACAGTCAGGAAAATATCTGTAAGCTGTTGTAAGGTAAGGTGGGGTTAGTGGATTGTTGCTCCTGATTAAGGGAACTGTGTACCATATCAGACCATACATTGCAACGAGACATTTGGGAAGCTAATGGAAAGAATAATTTCCTAGCAAAATGGTAATAAATAACATTGATGAAAGAGGTAGAAAACTCTTAAACCAACCCCTGGATAGAACATTTAAAATCTGCCTTTGAAAGGACATGAGAATGAGAATATCTTATAGTTGTGTCTAGAAGATATTTAATTTTCTTACAGAAAAAGCAGTTATCAAGGATAGCCACAAAAAAAAGGCAGGAAAAAGGGAGGCAATGAATTTTGAAGGCATACGTTTTAATTTAAATGGCATGTCTACACGATAGTCAAATATATATCTGTGAAAGAGATTAGAGAATTGAGAAATATATCTCCAATTATTTAATGTACACACAGGCTCACACAGAAAGAGACAGAGAGGGGGAGAGAGAGAGAGAGAGAGAGAGAGAGAAAAGGGGAGAAGTATATTAGCTCAGTGGTAAGAGGACAGATTTTGGAATAATTTGGGCTGGCACACTGATTATCTGGATGGAACAAAATGAAAACACATATCCATTTATAACATAAAACATAATTAATGTGCATTAAATATATAAATATAAAATTAAATTAAATTCTATAAAGGAAATTTAGCGAATTACATTTGTAGAAGTAATCTAATATTCTGAAGCCTGAATATAAAATTAAATGATACTCATATATGACTATATATTTTTTTAATTTTGTATGTCAAAATACATAATGAAAAATTTAAGATATACAATTGTAGAAAAAAGTTAGTGTGTAATGGAAGAGCAGAAAAAGAATTACTATCTGTAATGCATAAAAAGGTATTACATATTCAAGAGTGGTAGTTAGATTCAGTTGACAACTTGGCCAGGTGAAGGAAGGTACCTAGTTCTGTTGCTGTGGACATGAGCCAATGGTACGTGAATCTCATCCATTGCTCATTACATCTGCAGTCATCTAGGAGGCGTGCCTGCTGCAATGAATGATGTTTGATTTAATTGGCTGGTGCTTAAATGAGAGAGCTCAATGTAGCACAGCCCAAGCAGCTCAGCATACCTCATCTCAGCACTCCAGCTCAGCTTAGGCCTTTGGAGATGCAGAAAGAAATCACCCTGGAGAAAGTTGTTAGAACCCAGAGGCCTGGAGAGAAGGACAGCAGAGATACCCTATGCCTTCCCACATAAGAAAGAACCTCAGGTGAAAGTTCACTGCCTTTCCTCTGTAGAACTAACAAAATAAGTCCCCTTTTATTAAAAGCCAATCTGTCTCTGGTGTGTTGCATTCTGGCAGCTAGCAAACTAGAACATCAAGTAAAAATAAAAACCAAAAAAAAAAGATAAGATATGAATAGAGAATTCATAGAAGTTCAAAATATGAAACAAAATAACCACTCAATATTTATTGGAGAAATGCAAATCAAAGTAACAGAAATACAAGTAGCACCTAATATGCTGGCAAATAATAGATCAAGTATTCTATTATCTGGCCTTCTTCAGATATCTCGATGGAAACGAGTAAGTGAATGATTTGTTTTTGTTAAAAGAGGTGGTCTCCTCAGAGGTATAGTTTACATTGATTTATACTAATTGCAGCTTTTCAATCCTATATTTGATATTTTTCCATGGCTTCATGTAAATTTAATAGCCATCTCATTTAATGGAGAAGTTAGGGAAATAACTTGAGCTTCATGTTGGTGTTTTTATTCAATGTCTATTCTTACACACAATGGTTATTCAGTGTATTCTAAACACTTGTTCCAAATAGTAACTCATTTTGAATTTTTAAAAAATTATGAATTCATCCTTTTTTGAATTATCAATAGAAAAGGTGTGGTCTTCACATATTTACATTTTTAGCAGAGCAAGTTATTTACCAAAGTGGTACACCAAGTACCCAATACTATATTTTATTAAATTGATGCAAATTTTATCAATTATGTTATAATATATATTCTTTATTGCAAAAAACTATTTTTATTAGTGTCGTCATGATTTTCTGTTTATATATCCTTCACCTTTAATCTCTTTAAGCTAGCAGCAATTAACAATGTGGGCACTCTCATTTACTAGTTTTCTTGATCTCTATTTTTACCTCTGATTACTTAAAATCCATTAATTAAATGCATCAATTTCCATTAAAACAGTAGTTTTTCAAAGCCTAATAATTTATCGTAATTACAGAAGAACTTCTGCATACCAGTATCTATTTATATTCTTAAAACAATTTTGTGCATGCAATTCTATATTCTCATATAGAATATTTTAGTGTTTATTGAAGTATAATATATACACATTGAATTGAAAGCAAACAAAGCATGAATGTAGAGATTGATTAATTTCCACATTTTGAATTTATCCATGTGTGATGGTTAAGCTCATGGGTCAACCTGTCCAGGTTTGGGTGATGAATTGTTTGGTCAGGCAAGCGTTGGTTGATTGTTGCTGTGAGGACATTTCCTGTACTTAAATTATCAGTAAGTTAATTGCACCTATGGTTGATTACATTTACAGACAACTGAGGAGATTGCCTTCAACAATAAAAGAAGCCTCATCTAAACATTTGAAGATTTTCAAAGGAGTAGTGATGATTTCAGCATTCAGAAGAGAGAATTTCAATCTCTACTTCAGCTGTACAGCTTCTTATGGGGATTTCACTGAAAACTTTTTTTGGAGTTCCCATCTT
>PVIY010013788.1:15449-58370 GCA_004026745.1 Myrmecophaga tridactyla | reverse complement strand
GGCATAAAGATAGATATGCTGACCAATGGAATCTAATAGAGTGTTCAGATATAGAACCTCTCATCTATGGACATTTGATCTTTGATAAGGCAGTCAAGCCAACTCACCTGGGACAGAACAGTCTCTTCAACAAATGGTGCCTAGAGAACTGGATATCCATATGCAAAAGAATGAAAGAGGACCCATATCTCACACCCTACACAAAAGTAAACTCAAAATGGATCAAAGATCTAAACATTAGGTCTAAGACCATAAAATAGTTAGAGGAAAATGTAGGGAAATATCTTATAAATCTTATAATTGGAGGTGGTTTTATAGACCTTACACCCAAAGCAAGAGCACTGAAGAAAGAAATAAATAAATGGGAACTCCTCAAAATTAAACACTTTTGCACATCAAAGAACTTCATCACGAAAGTAAAAAGACAGCCTAAACAATGGGAGACAATATTTGGAAATGACATATCAGATAAAGGTCTAGTATCCAGAATTTATAAAGAGATTGTTCAACTCAACAACAAAAAGACAGCCAATCCAATTACAAAATGGGAAAAAGACTTGAACAGACACTTCTCAGAAGAGGAACTACAAATGGCCAAAAGGCACATGAAGAGATGTTCAATGACCCTGGCCATTAGAGAAATGCAAATCAAAACTACAATGAAATATCATCTCACACCCACCAGAATGACCATTATCAACAAAACAGAAAATGACAAGTGTTGGAGAGGATGTGGAGAAAGAGGCACACATATTCACTGTTGGTGGGAATGTCAAATGGTGCAACCACTGTGGAAGGCAGTTTGGCAGTTCCGCAAAAAACTGAATATACTTGCCATATGACCCGGCAATATCATTGCTAGGTTCTACTTAAAGGACATAAGGGCAAAGACACAAACAGACATTTGCACACCAATGTTTATAGCAGCATTATTTACAATTGCAAAGAGATGGAAACAGCCAAAATGTCCATCAACAGACAAGTGGCTAAACAAACTGTGGTATATACATATGATGGAATATTATGCAGCTTTAAGACAGAATAAAGTTATGAAGTATGTAACAACATGGATGGACCTTGAGAACATTATGCTGAGAGAGACTAGCCAAAAACAAAAGGACAAATATTGTATGGTCTCACTGATATGAACTGACATTAGTGAATAAACTTGGAATATTTCCTTGGTAACAGAGACCATCAGGAGATAGAAATAGGGTAAGATATTGGGTAATGGAGCTCAAGGGATACAGATTGTGAACAGGATTGAATACAAAAACTCAGAAATGGACAGCACAATACTACCTAACTGTAATACAATTATGTTAAAACACTGAATGAAGTTGCATGTGAGAATGATAGAGGGAGGAGGGCTGGGGGCACAAATGAAATCAGAAAGAAAGATAGATGACAAAGATTGTGATGGTATAGTCTAGGAATGCCTAGAGTGTATAATAATAGTGACTAAATGTACAAATTTTAAAAATGCTTCTGCATGAGGAAGAACAAAGGAATGTCATTATTGCAGGTTGCTAAAAATAGATGGTAATTAATATTTTAAAATGTCACCTTATGTGTGAGACTAAAGCAAAAAATGTTTATGTGGTACAAAATTTATATTTTGACTAGTGCATTTCCTAAAATAACCTATGTAGATAGTTTGACTGAACACCATAAGTACTTGGAATCTCAGGTAGGACATGAGATTTTGTTGGTTTGTCCAGAGTGATGCCCCAATGAATCCCAGAGTGATTTGATCAGTGAGTGGAAAAGTATTTGCAAAGCCCCCTTCGGGGAATGGTGAGAATGGGGAGAAATTCAACCTCCCCAAGTTGAATTCTTGATATTCTCACAAGCAGTGTGGACAACCAAAGCTACAGGCTGAGACTCCAGTCTTGGGGTTTGTTCATATGAAACTTAACCCCATAAAGGATAGGTCAAGTCAACTTAAAATTTAGGCCTAAGAGTCACCCCCAAGAGAGTCTCTTTTTTTGCTCAGATGTGGCCTCTCTCTCCAGCCAACACAACAAGCAATCTCACCACCCTCCCCCTGTCTACGTGGGACATGACTCTCAGGGGTGTGGACCTTCCTGGCAACGTGGGACAGAAATCCTAGAATGAGCTGAGACTCAGCATCAAGGGATTGAGAAAAACCCTAGAATGAGCTGAGACTTAGCACCTAGGGATTGAGAAAATCTTCTCGACCAAAAGGGGGAAGAGTGAAAATGAGAAAAAGTGGCAATGGCTGAGAGATTCCAAACAGAGTCGAGAGGTTATCCTGGACATACATTAAGTAGATATCACCTTGTTATTCAAGATGTAAAGGAGAGGCTGGAGGGAACTGCCTGAAAACGTAAAGCTGTGTTCCAGTAGTCATGTTTTTTGATGATGATTGAATAATGATATAGCTTTCACAATGTGACTGTGTGATTGTGAAAACCTTGTGTCTGATGCTCCTTTTATCTACCTTGTCAACAAACGAGTAGAACATATGGAATAAAAATAAATAATAGGGGGAACAAATGTTAAAATAAATTTAGTTTGAAATGCTAGTGATCAATGAAAGGGATCAGTAAGGGGTATGGCCTGTAAAATTTTTTTTTTCTGCTTGTTGTATTTTTCTGTTGTCTTTTTATTCCTTTTTCTGAATTGATGCAAATGTTCTAAGAATGATCAGGATGATGAATCTGCAGCTATGTGATGATATTGTGAATTACTGATTATATATGTAGAATGGAATGATCACATATTGGGAAAGTTTGTGTTTCTTTCTGTAATTTTTTCTTTTTAAAATTAATCAAAAAATTGAAAACAAAAAAATATTTAAAGAGCTAAATGAAAACATGAACAAAAACACAAAAGGACAACAATATATGAACAAAATGAGAATTTCAATAAAGAGATGGAAATCATAAAGTGGAATAAAACAGAAAAATGGAGATGAAGACGATAATAACTGAAATGAAAATTCCCTAAAGAGATTCAACAGCAGATTGCAGCTGGCAGAAGAAGGAATCAGTGAATCTGAAGATAAGACAATTGAAATTATTTAGTTTATGGCACAGAAAGAAAACAGAATGAAGAAAATGAACAGAGCCTAAGAGGTCTGTGGGACACTATCAAATATACCAACTTATACATTATGGGAGTCCCAGAAGGAGAAGAGAAAGAAAAAGGGGCAGAAAGAATATTTAAAAACTTGCCAAATTTGACAAAAGACATGAATAAACAGACCCAAAAAGTTAAAAACAAACAAACAGGGTGGACCACTATGACTCAGCAGGCAGAGTTCTCTCCTGCCATTCCAGAGACCTGGGTTTGATTCCATGCAAAACAAAACAAAACAAAACAAGCAAACAAACAAAAAAACATGAAGAAGGACAAACTGAAAGAGATCCATATGAAGACAGATTATAATCAAGCTGTGGAATGTCAAAGGCAGATAATTCTTAAAACCACAAGGGAGAAGGCACAGTTTATGTACAAGGGAGCCTAACTACGATTAGGCACCAATTTCTCATCAGAAACTATGGTGGCTAGAAGGCAGAAGGATGTCTTATTTAAAGTGCTGTGGCTGTTTGAAAACATTATGTACCCCAGAAAAACCTATGTTTTAATCCTGATTCAATCTGGTGGAGGAAGCCATTTCTTTTAATCCTAATTCAATACTGTAGGTTGGAAACTTTTTGATTAGCTCATCTCCACAGAGATGCAAGATACACAATTGTGGGTGTGACCTTTTGATTATAAGATGTGAGTCCACCCATTCCAGGTGGGTCCTGATTAGTTTACTGGAATTCTTTAAAAGAGGAAACATTTGGAGAGAGTTGAAAATGACAGAAGCCTTAGAGTTGAAACAACAGAGCCAAAAGAGAGTGAACTAACAAAAATGCCAACACCTGGAGAACAGAAACACAGATGTTTGGAGATACCTGGAGCTTAGTGGACATCGCCATGAGATGTTAAGAAAGCCACAACCTGGAGAGAGCCAAGGGAAGCCAAGAGAATAAGGCGAGCTCCAAAGAAGGAAAGTGAGGAACCCCACAAGAACAGAGGCTGAAAGGAACAGAGCCCAGGAGCAAGGGACCAGCACATACCAACCACATGACTACCCAGCTGTCAGAGGTGTTCCTGACCCACTGGCCTTCCTTGATTATGGAATCTTTCCCTGGATGTCTTAATCGGGACATTTTCATAGGTTTAGACCCTGTAAACTGGTAACTTATTTAATTCCCCCTTTTAAAAGCCATTCCAGTTCTGGTACATCGCTTTCCTGCAGCTTGCAAACTAACACAAGTGCTAAAAGGAAAAAATTGCCAACTAAGAATTCTATGCTTTGGAAAAATTGTCTTCCAAAAATGAGAGTGAGATTAAGACATTCTCACATAAACAAAAGCTGAGGGAGTTTATCTCCACAACACTGGCTTTACAAAAAAATGCTAAAGAATTTTGTTTTAGTTTCCCAGTTGTTAAAACATATATTATAAAATCAGTTAGCTTAACAACAGGAATTTATTAGCTCATGGTTTCAGAGGATAGAAGACTTGGATATCTTCTCATTGGCCAGCAATCTTTGAGTTTCCTTGGCTTTTCCATCACATTACAATGTACATGGTAGTATCTTCTCTTTTTTCTTCTGGGTTCCCTCCACTACCAGCTTCTGGCTGCTCCCTGTGGCTTCTCTTCTGTGTCAATTTCCTTTCCTTATAAAGACTTCAGCCCTATTGGATTAAGGCCCATCCTCATTCAGTTTGGCACACCTTAACTAACAACATCTTCAAAGGTCCTATGTACAAATGGGTTCACACTCCAGGACCAAGGGTTGGGACTTGGACATGCCTTTTTGGAGGAAATGATTCAACCCCCAGCAGAATTTTTAGGTTAAAAAGAGAGGACATTAAACAATACATCAAAAGTACATGAAGAGGGCGGGCCACGGTGGCTCAGCAGGCAGGAATGCTTGCCTGCAACACCAGAGGACCCGGGTTCGATTCCCGGTGCCTGCCCATGTTAAAAAAAAAAAAAGAAAAAAAAGTACATGAAGAAATAAAGATGTCTGATAAAAGTAACTAATATGGGTAAACATAAAGGTCAGTTTTATTGTATTTTTAGCTTATAACCCACTTTTTATTTCTTATGGGATCTAAAGTGTAAATGCATAAAAAGAGATGATAATCTGTAGTTTTACACACTGTGCTGGTCTGAATCTGTGGTGGACCCCAGAAAAGCCATGCCCTTTGATCCTCATTCAGTACTGTTGGGTGGGAGTATTTTGATTGTTTCCATGAAGATGTGACCCACCCCATTGTGGGTGGTAACTTTTGATTAGATGATTTCCATGGAGATATGTCTCCACCCACTGAAGGTGGAGTTGCTTGCTGAAATCCTTTAAAAGAGGAAACATTTTGGAGAGAGTCCCTTTTGGTAGCGCAACGAGAAAGCCAACAGATGCTGTCATGTTTGCCATGTGCCCTTCCAGCTGAGAGAGAAACGTTGAACGTCATTGGCCTTCTTGAACCAAGGTATCTTTCCCTGGATGCCTTAAATTGGACATTTCTGTAGACTTGTTTTGATTGGGACATTTTTTTGGCCTTGGAACTGTAGACTAGCAACTTATTAAATTCCCCTTGTTAGAAGCCATTCCATTTCTGGTATGTTGCATTCTGGCAGCTAGCAAACTAGAACACACACATAAAATATATAGATGCAATTTATAACAAGAACAACTTAAAGGTCCAGGTATGGAGAAGGATAGGAAAATAGCTTGTGTATGCTATTGAAGTTAAGTTGGTATCAAATCAAATAACATTGTTATAGATTTATGATGTTAAATTGAAGTCTCAGTGAATCATTATATAGACATTTCCTTTTAGTTTCTAGTGTATTAGAACAGCCATAAGAAAATACCTGAAATGTGGAACTTTAACCCATATTATACTTTGAGATTTGCTCTATAACTACTTGTTAAACTGTACTTTGAAATTTATTATGTTTCTTTATGTATATTTCACAATAAAAATGTTTTTTTAAAAAAATCAAGAAGAAATAATACTAACATTTTATTTAAAGGCACACATATGTATATATAAAGAATCACCTAGGGTGGGCCATAGTGGCTCAGCAGGCAGAGTTCTCGCCTGCCATGCCGGCGACCTGGGTTGGATTCCCGGTGCCTGCCCATGCAAAAAAAAAAATCACATAAGAGCAGAGAAAGTAATTGCCTCTGGAGCAGAAATGAGGCAGGAGGGTGCAGGCATCTGCTTCTTTAAAAAAAAACAACACAACAATAACCTTGTAAACAGGAAAAAAAATTAAATCCCATTGTAAATACACAGAAAATATAGGCAGAAGGAAATGAGTAGGGGCTCTGAAGGGTTCATTACAAAAGATCAACTGAAATACAAAAGAAGGCAGTAACAGAAGAATTTAGGAGGCAAACAAGATATAAATTATACAAAAAGCAAAGAGTAAAATGGCAGAATCAAGTCCCGCACTGTGAGTAGTTTTTTTTCTTTTTTACAAAAAAGAAAACACTTTATTTTCCACAAGGAAGAGCAATAGGAAAAATGAAATAATTTCCCACATATTGTTTTCTTAAAACAGAGCCTACAAGACATATTCACCACCAAATAAAAGAGGACAAAAAATTACAAACAGTCATAGAATATAATCTATAAAGCAAACATTTAATATTGCACTTTGTTTTGCTAATATTTTGGAATTTACTTTTCCTAATTGAAGAATCAGGAACCTATATTGAATACTGGAATACAACTGTGAACCTCATATCTTATATCAGGAATTGACCAATATTTAGGAAAGAGTAAAGTAATGCCTCTAAATAAGAGAGTAAAGAAACACTTTAATGGGGAGAATAAAACTTTATTTGATAAAGTTTTATAAATTTAAAATTTTATCACATTTTGAGACCCAGAGCCAATTATCAGAATATTGATCATTCTTGCTTCATGAGTTACTTGTAAGAGTATATAGTAATAAGTATTCCAATGCTATGCATATCAACAATTGTTCCCTAGTCAGTTAAACATAAGAGAGAAAAGGGATTTTCTGACAATCCCCCCTCCCCCAACAAAAATAAAACCACCAAATGCCCTTTATGCCAAATATTCCATTAGCTTCTTTTGAGGAGAACATTCAGAAAATGATTTAACAATAATAAAAAAAATTTCACCCCCATTTCCTTGTTATCGAGTATTAGTTTGCTTACGCTTGAGCCCAAACCCTTTAACTGAATCACTTAAAATGCAATTCATTTTTACACTGGGCTTTCTTCACCCGGTTAGCATTTTTCAAACATGAATTGTCTTCCATGTTTTCTTAAAGGCCACCTATGGAAAAGCCTATATGCTTTGTATGAAGCTTTAAGACAGTATTTAACCAGGTCAAGCACCAAGCCAGAGTTAACAATTCTTTTCAGCCAGCAGTAGTTTTTTTTTGAATGTAGAAGGATTAAACTCTGCAGTGAAAAGACAGACTAGCAGACTGGATTAAAAAAACATGACCCAAGTATATGGTGTTTACAAGAAACTCACCTTAAATTCAAAGACACAGTATGCTGAAAATGAAAGGATGGAAAAAATATCCCATATAAATAGTAACCAAAAGAGAGCAGGAGTGGCTATACCAATATCAAACAAAATAGATTTTAGGTTAAAAACTGTTACAAGGGGGCAGGCCACGGTGGCTCAGCAGGCAGAGTTCTCGCCTGCCATGCTGGAGACCTGGGATCGATTTCCAGTGCCTGCCCATGCAAAACAAAACAAAACAAAACAAAAACTGTTACAAGGGACAAAGGAGGACACTATATATTGATAAAAAGATCAGTTCATCTAGAAGATATAACAACTATAAACATTTAGGCGCCTAACAACAGATCCCAAAGTACACGAAGCAAACATTGACATATTTGAAGGGGGAGAGATGGGTCTACATTAATGAGACTTTACTACATCACTTTCAAGAATAGATGGAACATTAAGACAGAAGATCAAAGAGCAAATATGAACAATATCATAAAACAAATACACATAACAGACATATATAGAACACTTCACCAAAAACAACAGAATATATATTTCTTCTCAAGTACACATGGACCATTTCCAAGGATAGGCCATATGTTAGATCACAAAACAAGTCTTAATAAATTAAAAAGATGGAAATCATACAAAGCGTGTTTTCCAAACACAATGGAATAAAGCTAGAAATTAACAGGGAGAACTAAAATATTCCAAGTGTATGGAAATTCAACCATACACTATTAAATAAAAAAATAGGTTAGTTTAAAGGAAGGTTACAGACCAATATACCTTGTGAATAAAGATGTAAAAATCCTCAACAAAACACTTGCAAACTTACTCCAACAGCATATTAAAAGGATTATATACCATGTCCAAATGGGATTTATCCTAGGAATACAAGGTGGTTCCTCATAAGAAAATCATCACTAATCAACACAAATAAAATGAAGGAAATAAGTCACATAATCATCTCAATTGCCACAAAAGAGGCATTTGACAAAATCCAGCACCATTCTAGATAAAGACACTCAGAAAACTAGTATTAGAAGAGAACTTCTTAGCATGATAAAGACCATATATGAAAAACCCACATCATACTCCAAGGTGGAAGACTGAAAGCTTTCCCTCTAAGATCAGGAAAAAGACAAGGACTCCTGCTTTCACCACATTATTCAACATTGGACTGGAAGTTCTAACCTGAGCAATTAAGCAAGAAAAAGAAATAAAAGGTATCCAAATTGGAAAGGAAGAAGTAAAATTATCTGGATTCACATATGACATGATCCTATATACAGAAGATCCTGAAAATTCTGCAACAAAGCTATTAGAGCTAATAAGGGAATTCAACAATGTAGCAGGGTACAAGATCAACACCAAAGTCAGTAGTGTTTCTACAAATTAGCAATGAAAAACCTGAAAAGAACTTCAAGAAAACAATTCCATTTATAATAGTAACTAAAAGAATAAAATATCTAAGAATAAATTTAAAGAAGGATGTAATGGACATGTACACAGAAAACTATAAATCACTGATGAGAGAAATTAAAGATGACCTATATAAATGAGAAGATATCCTCTGTTCATAGATTGGAAAACTTAATATTGTTAAGATGTCATTCTACTCAAAGTGATTTACAGATTCAATGCAACCCCAATCAAAATTCGAACAGCATTCTTTGCAGAAAAGGAAAAGTCAGTGATCAACTTCATATGGAAGAGCAAGGAGTCCTAAATACCCAAAATCATCTTGAAAAAGAAGAAAAGTCATACTTTCCAATTTTGAAACTTATTACAAAGCTACAGTAATCAAAACAGTGTAGTACTGGCACAAGGACAGGCATATGGACCATTCAAAGAGAACTGAGAGTTCAGAATTGACCATTTTTGGTCAACTGATTTTTGAAAAGGGTGCCACCAAGTCCATTCAACAAGGAAAGAAAAGTCTGTTCAACAAATGATGCTGGGAAAACCGGCTATCCTCAAGCAAAAGAAAGAAAATAGATCCCTATATAATACCATATACAAAAAGTAACTCAAAATGGAACAACCTAAATATAAGAGGTGTGATGATTTGGAGATATATATATATATATATATATAACACATTCTTAAACTTAATCCAATCCTGTGGATGTAAGCCCATTCTTTCGATGAGGTTTTTTCAGTTAAGGTATGGCCCAAATCAATCAAGATAGGTCTTAATACTATTGCTGGTATCCTTTATTAGCAGACTGAAATGCAGAAAAATAGAGAGAATGCCCCAAGAAGCAAGAAGCTGAAGGTCAATCAAATCCAGAAGAGAAGGGACAGGCCAGGAGAGGCCACTATGTACATTGTCATGAGACACAGAAGCTAAGGACCAGGGAATGCCAGCACCCATCCCCAGAATGCCAGTCTTCTGGAAGAAAGCATCACTTTGATGATGTATTGATTTTGGATTTCTCCTAGCCTCAGACCCATGAGCTAACCCATTGCAGGGTATTTCCTTGAGCAGCCAAGGAAACTAAAACAACTCTTAGAAAAAAATATAGGGAAATATTTTCAGAAACTTGTATTAGACAAAAGAATGAGCAATAAAAGAATAGATAAATTAAACCACATCAAAATTAAAAACTTTTGTGCAACAAAGTATGTTACAAAAAAAGTGAAAAGACAACCAACAGAATGGGAGAAAATATTTTGAACCCATGTATCTAAATCAAATTTAATGTCCAAAATGGATAAAGACCTCCTCCAGCTTAAGAAAAAAAGAGACAAACCCAATTTAAAATTGGGCAAATGATTTGTATAGACATTTCTCCAAAGAAGATACACAAATGGCCAAAATTACATGAAAAGATGCTCAACATGATTAGCCAGTAGAGAACTGTAAATCAAAACCACACTGAGATACCACTTCACACCCACTAGAATGGCTATTACTTAAAAAATGGGAAACATGTGTTGGCAAAGATGAAGATACATAGAAATTCTCATGCATTGTTTGCTGGAATGTAAAACAGTGTGGATAACAATTTGGCGGTTTCTGTTTCTGAGTTAAATATAGAATTAATATATTACCTAGCAACCCCACTTCCAGGTATATACCCAAAATAATTGAAAACAGGGACTCAAACAGACGTTTATTCACCAGTGTCCACAGCATCATTATTCACAATAGCCAAAAGGTAAAAGCCACTTAAATATTCAAGAGGTGAACAGATCAACAAAATGGATACCTACATAAAATAGAATATTATTCAGCCATAAAAAGGAATGAAGTTCTGATGTGTGCTGCAACATGGCTAAACCTTGAAAACATCATGCTGAATGATATTAGCCAGACACAAAAGGACAGATATCATATGATTTCAATTATATCAAATGATTAGAATATGTAAATCCACAGAGACAGAAAGTAGACTACAGGTGACCAGGGGCAGTAGGGGGTGAGAATGGGGAATTAATACTTGATGGGTACAGAGTTTCTGTGTCTGTTTGGGGTGATGGGAAAGTTTTGGTAATGTAAATAGTTGGTGATGTTAGTACAGCAATTTGAATGCAATTAATACCACTGAATTGTGTACTTCAAAGTGGTTAAAATGGGAAATGTTATGTTATATATATATTTATATGTCAACACAACAGAAAAATTTTAAATAAAAAAGAATGTTCCTAAGGGTTTTGGCCTAATTGGAGAAATTGAGTTGCAATTTACTTCCAACAGGAAAGAAGAGAGAGAAATAGGTTTGAGGGATCAGATCAAGATTTTTGTTTTAATATAAGTCTGAGATATTGCTAGCATACACGCTAATTCCCTGGATTCTGGGAATATAAAGTTACAAAAGATATGGTCCCTGTATTTAAGGTATTCATAGTCTCCAGGTTGGGGAGCAGATAGACAGGCACATATAAACAAGTACTTTTTTTTTTTTAACATTTTTTATTATATAATAAATATATACAAAGCAAAGACATATATACAAAGCAAAGAAAGAAAAAAGCAATCGTTTTCAAAGCACTTTTCAACAGGTTAATTTCAGGATAGACCCCAGAGTTTTTCATGGGCTACCATATCATCCTCTCAGATTTTTCCTTCTAGCTGCTCTGGAATATAGGAGACTAGAAAGAATAAATATTTTTTTTATCATCACAATCGACTTTTTTCTTTTTTATGAAAAATACAATATATACAAAAAAGCAATAAATTTCAAGGCACAGCACAATTATTGTAGAACAGATTTCGAGTTTGGTATGGGTTACAATTCCACAATTTAAGGTTTTTATTTCTAACTGCTCTAAGATACTAGAGACTAAGAGAAATATCAATTTAATGATTCAGCAATCATATTCGTTTGTTAAACCCTACCTTGTCTGTATAACTCCACCATTACCTTTGATCTTTCTATCCCACCTTTTTTTTTTTTTTTTTTTTTTAGGTGAACGGTCCAGGAATCAAACCCGGGTCTCCTGCATGGAAGATGAGCATTCTACCACTGAACTACCCATGTACCCTCTCTCTCACTATTTAGGGGTATTTGGGCTATGACCATTCTAACATTTTCACATTGGGATATGTGAAAATATATCCCATCTATATATGGGATAGATGGATAGAAGTAGCTGGGCCCTCTAGGTTTCAGGACTTATCTGGTCCAGGGACCCATCTGGAGGTTGTAGTAAAGAAGTATTTTTTTTTCAATACAGTTTTATTGAGATACACTCATACACCATACAGACCATCTGAAGTATACAATCACTAGCCCACAGTATCATCATGCAGTTGTGCACATATCCCCATGATCAATTTTGGGACATTTTCATTACTCCAGAAAGGAAATAAAAATAAAAAATAAAACCCAAATCCTCCCATACCCCTTATCCCTCCCCACCCAACCAGCTGTTGACAGACAGCATTGGTGTGGTACATGTGTTAATTGTTAATGAAAGAATATTAAAATATTACTGTTAACCACAGTCCATAGTTTGCAATAGGTACATTTCCCCCCATTATCCATCTATCGTTTTTTTTTAACATTTAAACAAATATTTTTAACGTCGACTTCCAAATAAGGGTCAATAGGCAATAAGACTTTTGCTTATGGGAGGCAAAGAGCAATCTTAGAGCTCCTTAAGTGTACCCTAGCAATGCCCTAAAACTATAAATGTTCTTCTGGCTCTGTGTGTATATTACTCTGACACTATCACGAGGTCACCCCGGCCTGGCCAATTTAAAGGTAGGCAGCTGCATGAAAACTGAAATGCTCACTGTGACTGTCATCAACTGTTTCAGAAAACCAATAATCAGATTCCAGACCACGCACTGCCCCCTGCCCCCTACCATCCCCCCAAAACAACAACAACAGCAGCAGATGTCAATCTGTGGATGCGCATACAAAGCAAGGACACTTTTAGAAATAATGTTTCATCATTAAAGGTCTATGTTCTTCAAGTGGGGCTCTTTCCTACCTTTAGTGACTGTTGTGTCCAGCAAAGCCTAACTCCTCTGAGAAGATTCATTCAGTTCTCTAGGGGGAAAGGCTCTAAAAGTTCTAGGATGGTGTTTATTAATATAGGGTTGTAAATGGACAAGACCAATAAGCAAACCCAGTGAAAGTAAATGCAAAATGCTCTATTTCAGAGCACTTTTCTGAAGTGGACCACAATCTCACGTCATAGTTTCAAAGGGCAGGGCATAAGTGACCCAGAAAACAGCCAGAATAGCTGCCAAGCATTGAAAGTGGTAGGAGGGAGGAAGAGAAGAATCTGACTTTTCCTGGGTCTTCAAAGGAGAAAGTATAGTTTATACAAACTATAGAAACTGCAGGTGTAGGGTTCTCCTCCCACTCTTCAGAATGGTCTAGGTTCAAGGTGGAATCATAAAAAATCAGATCTTTTCAAGGAAGAAGCACTAATCCTCTCCTGACAGGGAAAGGTTAAGAGAAGGCAGTTGTTTAGGAGTGGAGGTCTAGTGCCATATTTAGGGCACTGTAGGAGGAAGAACTACAATTCTTGGAACAGGGTATAGTTCGCAGAGATTAAAGATCTTCACCTCCATTTGTCTAAGAGGACATTATAATATTTTAGCATTTGTCTTTACAACTCAAAGAGGAAGACATGTGAAGCAGTAAAGCAAATCTCTCTTGAGCTAACCTGAGAATCATGTTTTCTCCTTATCAAAACCTGCCATATTTTATGTATTCAACAAATTTTACCAAGTGCCTATTATGTGCCAGCATTCTAGTAATTATAATAATCATTCTAGTTTTCTAATAATCATATGTGATTTGATACCTATTCCACTGTATATGATTTATGTACAAGTGCTATGGAATATTTCTGTGTAGCAAAAAATCAGTTTCTCTTAATTTACACATCTTTTTCACAGATAATCTAGGCTGTTGGTCTTCTCATTTTCAGCCTCCAGTTGAATCAGGCAGTCACCGACATATTTGGATGAGGCGGGCTCAGAAACCAAAGAATCTCTTCTAGTCTGCATCTACCCAGTAGGTTAGCCCCTTCAGTCTGCATGTCCAAAGGAGGCTGCGTGTGTGGAACGTGCATTGGAGATCGTCTGCAGAAACTCTGAAGGGGCTGTCCCCACTATTCAAAGCAGACAAAACGTTCCTATCTTTTTTTTCCTTTTGCTTCTCCCCTCCTCCTTTGGAATTTGTTTTCGTGTTATCGCCATCACTGACCTGTTTTTCTTCATCCTCTCTGGTTCTGCGCCCTTATTTGGCATGAATCTGCACAATCTCATGGTAAAACGTACAGTGCTTGCTGCAAGACTGGATGCAAATTTGTTGAATAGATATGTTCCTATATTAAAACTGTGTGCACCATGGGTTGACTCTGATGGCACTATAATCCTATAGTTATTTAAGCATTAAAATGTCGGGAAGTCACTGATTACAATCACAATCTAAATTCTTTAAATATTAGGTTCCAGGTACACTTTTTAAGCCAGTTTAATTCCAATTATACATAAATGGCCATTTCAAGCAATTAAAAATAAATTTATGTTTACAAAATATACAAAACAGGGAGGAAAGAGATAATCCATTAAGTCCTGTACCCTTAACCAGTGGGCCTTTAAGGGCTACAGGTCTTACTTTAATATTCTCCAGTTTCTTCCCTTCCAATACTCAATAAACAGCAACATGACCAACACACTGACAGCAAAAGTGATTAGCCTTAAAAATCCACAACAAGTCTGGATTCATACATTTATTCAGCCATCCAGATCGATAATGTGCCAGCTCCAGTTTTAGATATTGGCTATACTGTAGTGGCAGCTGCGGGGCACTCCCTTCCCTTCCCTTCTTGCACAGAGCTTAGTCTAGTGGATTAGGGTTATATACACATGTTATTTTTTTATTTTATCTCTGTGTTTTTTGTTTGTTTGTTTGTATTTTAATTATTTTAAAGCAAGTATTGCTAAGAGCACAGACTCTATAGCCAGGTATCCTGGCTTTGAATCCTAGCTCTGACACTTCTTTCTTCATCTGTAAAATGAAGATAATAATACAGCCTACTTCATAAAGCTTATTATGAGATTAAATTAAATAAATTAATATGTGTAAAGTACTTAGGATTGTGCCTGGTACAGAATAAGTGCTTTATAAATGTTTGACAAAAAAAAAAAATAAGAAAACAAGCAAACATATCCACTTAATTTCATGGCTAAATATATACCCAGAGATACAGAAGTTACTGTAGGTCATTGATTAAAGTCTAGATATCGTTTCCCCACTCTCATTCTTTTTAAAATCGCAAATTTAGAGTTTTAGAAGAAACCCAGTTATGTGTGAAGAGCTCAAATAATCATAAGAAATACTTTCTCTGTAGTGGTTATAATAGGTGTTTGATAAAGTCAAGCTATCTTTATTAAGTGCTAGGTTCTTATCATGCTACCTCGTTTACAATTTATAACAATTGTTTAAATTTGGTATTGCCATCCTGCTTTACCATGAGAAATCTATAAGTAATTTGCTTAAGGAACCACAATTTGGGTGGTCTGACTGTACTACACAATATTCCTGTAGATTAAGAGAACAATATATTTAATGTAGATTAATAAAAAAGCACCTGGGATGGTCAGTGTTTCCCCATCCCCATCCCCTTCATGCCTGGAAATAAGAGTCTGTTCTTGCTTCTTAAGCGGCTTGCCATAAACAGGAAGTCTGGTCTGGCACAAGAAGTCTGGAGGCTGAAGATAAGTGGCTTTTAAAGGGTTGAATAGAAATCCTCCCCAACTAGTACAGTAAAGATCTTAATTTTCATGCTGTAGAGATAAGATACTAAAAGCTGGTGGAAAGATGAGGATGGCAAGAAAGAAAATAGGTAAGAGAAGGAACGTTCTTCCTATTTATCAGTGTTGTCTCTGCCAACAAGAAATACCAAAGAGAAAAGGGGAGCTCCTACAGGAATAATAGCATTGGAGAGTTGACCACCTTTCTGTTCAGTTTGATCATGGGTCTGCAAATTGTGGCACTGGGGCCAAATCCAGCCAACACCTGTTTTTGTACTGGTCACAAACTAAGAAGGGTTTTTCTATTTTTAAATGGTTGGGGGAAAAAAATCAAAATAAGAATTATATTTAGTGTCTTGTGCAAATTACATGAAATTAAAATTTTATTGTCCATAAATAAAGTTTTCTTGGAACACAGCCATCCATGGTCAGTCATTCACATATTGTCAATGGCTGCTTTCCTGCTACAATGACAGAGTCGAGTAGTTATGACAGAGAGAGACCATATGGCCCCCAAGCCAAAAACATTTATTATCTGACCCTTTACAGTAAAGTTTGTTGATCATGAATCAAATGAATCAAAATGGTAAAATTGTGAGGTGATAGCATTAATGAATTCCAGGTCAGCAGACGTGATATGGCAGGAGAGGAAGGGGAAGAGAGAAAGTGCAGAGCACATTTGGGAGTATACATACATTTTGAGTAGTAAAAATCTTTGAGGACTCCTTGCTAGGGAAACACAAAAAAATGGGCAGAGATGCAAAGGTGCTGAGTCTAAGAAAGTCTCCAAATTTTCCTCATTGCATGCAATAGGGAATGGAATGAAAACCTGCCCTTGTCTTTAGGAAATTCTTTCTACAAACTGGTTCCTCTGGTTCACTAGGGCCGATAGGTGATTTTTTTTTTTTTTACACGAGTTGGCACCAAGAATGGAACCCGGGTCTCCGGCATGGCAGGTAAGAATTCTGCCACTGAGCCACCATTGCACTGCCCTGTTCACCTAGTTCTTTTTATGATCTAGAAACACAGTTTAAGTATTATAAAACCTAAATCTCTGGAAGCCACTTTAAATATAGTTCTGTCCTCCATATTATTAAGAAGAGGAAAACACAGGACTGGATTAGAGATGTGGGTAATGAAACGCGGGCTGATGACAGATTTTTGCATCTAGTCTCCCTATTTTCCCCAGTTCTACAGTCATTTTCTGTAACCCCAGAAAAGCGGCCTATACACTGCATTTCATGCAACCTGCAAAGATGAAAGTAGGAACGCTTTCTTTCACCAGAAAATTCTCCTTTTGTGGACCTGCTATAGGTGAGAGGGCTATAAGGATGTACAGAAATGCGTTGATCTGCCAGGCTGTCACCAGGATTTTTCCTATCTTCTAATGGATAATATTTCTTTCTCAGGTTGAATAAGTGGAAGTCCCAAAAATTGGAAATGGAAACTAGAGCCAAAAGATTATCACCACTACCACACTCATTTACCCAACGAGGTGATGGGTGAAGAAATGGGGTGTGGAGAATAGCAAAAAAAATAAGGATCTTAATGGAATTAGATCCCTGAATAAACCATTATAAATAGAAGAAAGTATTAAGCATGCCATTAATTTTTTATTCTATAATTACTAGTTACTACCACTGCTAGATGGTGAGTTCTATTTTTAAGTACACCACGAGAGCCTGTTATTCAAAGTTAAGCCCTACATGATTTTTAAAGCTCTATAATTTTATAATAAAATGACAATTCTAATTAGTTTGTTTGCAAATTTGGACTTTAGCATAACAAAACAAAGGTATTTAAAGAACATGTTGAATTTTCTAATTATTAACCTCTTCAAAATACTATATGCTGTTTAGAAGATACATATATCATATGATGAAAATGTTTATCCAAAGCTCTTAAGAATTTATTTTAAGTGGCA
Source organism: Myrmecophaga tridactyla (assembly GCA_004026745.1). Taxonomy (NCBI): domain Eukaryota; kingdom Metazoa; phylum Chordata; class Mammalia; order Pilosa; family Myrmecophagidae; genus Myrmecophaga; species Myrmecophaga tridactyla. The sequence continues at coordinate 40,678 of PVIY010013788.1, read as the reverse complement.
TGAATGGGGCACTTCCAAGTGTATAACTAAAATATCATACACAAATAGAATGTCATGATATATAAATCACCTTTATAAAGCCCGGTCCTTCCTTGTTTTTTCCTCCACAGTACAGAAGGGAAAGAAAGTCACCAATAGTGGAATTTATTTACATTTCAGTAATAAGGAAAATTAGACAAGAAAATGGGAGTCCTTGATTTAAATTTTTCCTTCTTTCCTGGTTTCCACTTTTGTTTCTCCTCTCAGGGACCTCCTTTTGCCTTAGCAGGCAGCGTGTAGTACAAACTCATATGCTGGCAACTTGTTCTCTCCATTTCTCCTTAAGATTCTTTTTGTCTCTCCTTTGACACTTCCTTCAGTCTCACTGCTCTTCCGCTCCCAATCTTGCAATATCTTTCTCAGTGTCCTTATTAATCCAAAATTTCCCTCTCTTCTCTGTGTCTTTTCTCCGTAAGAGCTCTTGCTCCATTTTCCCTTTTCATACGCATTCCGCTACTCAGTTCCCATTTCCCCTCCTTCTTTCCTTCCCAGCGCACTACTCAATGTTTTTCTTCCAAACCCTCCCTCTCCTTTACCACTTCCATTCTTTTCATTTTTATCTCTATCCCCTCTTCTCCCTCCTTGACTAATTTACCCCAAATTCGCCTGAGGTGGAGACTAAGAACAGCTACATAAGGAAAAATGTATATGTGTGCGTGTGTCTGAGGCCAGAAAGGAGGAAAGACATCGGTCTCCAGGCTCGGCCCCTTACCCGGGATTATTAGCCCCCCACCCGGGGTTCCTGAAACAGGGACGGAGCTGGGGGAGGGGTGGGGGATAGTAGGTCACCGGGGGTGGGGCGGGGAAGGCTGGGACAGGATGCGAGCGCCCCACAGGCTCTGTGCCACACCGCACGTCCTAGGCGGTGACGCAAAAGCATTGCTCATGCTCGCAGCCTACGATGTGGCGCGCACGCCTCAGCTTCTCAGCTTTGCTGCAGCGAGATGCTGGGAGGAGCCGGCAGTGGCGACCATCCAATTGGCCAGATAAAGTTGGAATTCTCAGGAATGGAGGAATCTCCTGGGAGATGCAAAAGGTTCCCCGAAGGTTTTGCCTCAAGGACAGATCTTTTTTGTTCTAGATAACTAACCCCCAGATATCCCTCGGCAGGGCCAGCCAATCTCCATCCCCCTATTCCTCCAGCCTATCTGACAATTTGCCTGTTTATACTCAGGCTCTTTTTTTTTTTTCTACACACGTTCCACATTTCAGCCTCTGATCTTTAAAAATTCTGCCCCTTCTTTAAGCCCTCGCAGCACCCCGATTCTTTGGTTTGTTTAAGTCAATTTTATTTTTAATAAAAGATACACAACAAAATTCACATTTTTGGTGTACAGGGCGATGACTTTTGACAGATGTATATAAGCACCCGTGTAACCTCCACCCCAATCAAGATAGAGAGTGCATCTTCTCAGAAAGCTCCCTCAGCTCCTTAATTCTTGCTCCTTAAACCCATGTTCACTGTAGTTACCCTGCGATTTTTCAATCGCACCTTACAGTTTTATTTCATGCATTCACTTCTGTCATCTACTGGTTAACATTTAAGTAACTTTTATAAGCCAAACACCAGGGATACAGAAATGAATAAGAAACTAAGCAACTCAGTTTAGAAGGGAAGACACATGTAAGGAGACACAGGCTTTTTGCTTTTCCTCAAGCTATATGTTTCTAATAATCCCTTTTATTAGATTCAACTTGGTCAGTTGACTAATCCTTTCTGAGAAATAAGTATTTTATTTTTTTCCTTCTTCCTGAGGAAGGCTGAGGGCAAATGAAACACACTACAGTCAGAAGAGCTGCTGAACAGAAAGCAGGGTGGGAAAGCACTTACTTAAAATAGGGAGAATTTCCTGGAGGCCTGGGAGGGGGCATGCCCTAATGAGGGTAGTAATGACACAGGCACTGTTTCAAAAACAAGTCTGAGAATGCAGCTGTAAGGGCTACTAGAAGGCTTCCTGAGTAGGGGAACAGGATGTGAGCCTCTGGGACAGACACATAAAAGAAAACGTTAGATCGCAGACCATTAATCTTAATGACACATATTAGAAAAGATGGGAAAGTAGGAGACTGAGAGAGATGAAAATTCAAACCACTACCACTCCCACCCCCCACCTCAGAAAAGGGTATATTGGTGGGGAAGGGTAAAAAAATCAAGGCAAAACATCAGGTAAAAAAGCAGGCATAAGGATACTATGAGCAACAAATTAAGAGGAACAACAAAAAAGCTATTTGTTGCAAATGTCGATGTAAACCCCGCTCTCTTCCTGAACCAGTGACACAGGCTTTCCACTTCCCTTTACTGTCACATGTTGCCCAAGTCTAGAAACTGAGACATCCGATCACCAGCTCTGAGTGAGAAGATAACTTCTAGATCCACCCATAAGATGTGCAGATCATAAAACTGAATATTTTAACTTCATGGGACTTTTACAGTTGAAACACTTTAAGAAAAATAATTTGTCTTGTAGTGATGTTAGAATTGAGGATGAGTTTTCTCCCTTTTATTTATATATTTTTTCTTTTTACTGAGGTATAACATATGTCAGGGACTGACTCATATATCCCACAAAAAGCATGTTCAAATCTTCATCCATGTACCTATAAGTGTGGACCCATTTGTGAATAGGACCTCTGAAGAAGTCATTATTAGTTAAGGTGTAGACTCTTTTGTGAATAGGCTCTTAGAAATTCCTAGTATGGATAAGGCCAAACTGAATCCAGGTGGACCTTAATCCATATAACTGGAGATCTTATAAGGAGAGGAAATCTAGACAGATATACAGGTGAGTAAGCAGGAGAAGTAGAAGCCAGAAGTTAGAAGAAGCCAGAGAACGAAACAGAAATTTCCATGTGCAGGAGGCAGAGGGTACAACCCAAGGGTTGTGGCAAGCCAGCATCAGAAGATTCTGGGAGAAAGCTGTCAAGGCCTTGATTTTGTATTTTGAGCTGGGAAAACTGTGAGCTAATAAATTTCTGTTGTTTAAGCCCACCCATTCTATGGTGTCTGCCCTGGCAAACTAATAACATACAGTAAAATATACTACTCTTAAGTGCTTATGTTTGGTGAATTTTTACATCGGTGTTCACCTGTATAACCACAACCCAGATCCAGATCCAGGTTCTAGAACACTTCCAACTCCCCGAAGTTTCCTTGTGCCCACTGCAGTCTATGATTTGCCTCCCCAAAGGTAGCCACTGCTTTGACTTCTATCACCATCAATTAATTTTGTTGTTCTTGACTTTATATAGAAGGAATCATACAGTATGTACTCCTTTGTGCTAGAGTTTTTTTTTCGCTCAACACAGTGTCTATAAGTATTATGTAGTATGTATCAATAGCTCATTTCTTTTTATTTCTGTGTAGTATTCCATTTATGGATATGCCAAAAATTATTTATCCATTCTCTGTTGATTTCCAGTGTGGGGCTATTACAAACTTGCTTTGTCACTTGCTGCATGTATGAATTAATTTTTTGGCGTGGAATATATACTTAGGAGTGGAGTTACTGGGTTGTTATTTTTTGGCATAAATAATTCTAAACAAGAATAAGTAAGCTGCATCTTTGTCTTAATACATGCATAGTAGTTTTATCATATTATTATATACACTATTTCAGTTGATCTTCAAAACATTTAAAAAGTGAAATTCAAGAGAATTTAAATACCCAGTTTAAAGTTATAAAATTGGTAATTTGTGAATTAAGCCACATTTTCTGAATCTTACTCAAGTTCATTTTCCTTATATATTCCTTCTGTTTAATTTATTTCATATGAAAAAGGGGCCACCCAGCCATCCTGGTTAGCCCAGGACAATCACTGTTTTAGTATCAAAAGTTCCTGGATAGGGCGGGCAACAATAGCTCAGTGGCAGAGTTCTTGTCTGCCATGCCCTGGTGCCTGCCTGCCCATGGAAAAAAAAAAAAAGAAAAGTCGAAAAGTCCCTGGGTAAACAGAACAAAGAAAGGAGTAAAATGGATATTAAAGCTTGCAAAGGGTAGGGGGAAGAAAACACACCAAACCTAGCTAATTTAGTTCATCCATGCTTCTCTATTCCCAAAGTAGAAGATATATATATTTCAAATATTTTTATTGTGAAATATCCACACACATACAGTCGAACCCATATTATATAATCAAAGGCTCACAATTTCATCACATAGTTGTGTATTCTTCACCATGATCATTTTAAGAATATTTGCATCACTCCAGAAAAAGAAATAAAAAGGAAAAAAAAAGAACTCATACATCCATATAACTTACCCCTTCTTCTCATTGACCCACAGTATTTCAATCTACCCAATTTTTACCCTTTATCTCCCCCTACTATTAACTTATTTTTTTATCCTTTTTTTTTTTTTTACTTATCTGTCCATATCCTGGATAAAAGGAGCATCAGAAATAAGGTTTTCGCAATCACACTATCACATTGTAAAAGCTATACAGTTGGGGACAACAAAATCAATAGGCTGGGCCCTCAATTTTGGGGGTTGCCCCTATGAAACTTATTCCTGCAAAGGATAGGCTAAGTCTACTTAAAATTAGGGGTGACTCTTAGGCATAATTATCAGTAGGCTTAGCTTCTCCCCAAAGTAGAAGATATTTTAAATCAAGGAACAATGTGATACCCACACCTTTGTATACTACATATGTCAATGTGATACCCACACCTTTGTATACTACATATGTCAACTGTATTTCTTGACTTTGGAGATCATCTAGATTAGTGCTACTCAAATTGTGGCCCATGGACCAACAGCATCACCATTTCCTGGGAGCCTCTTAGAAATGCACATTCATACCACCCTCCCCTCTTCCCACTTACAGAATCAGAATCTCTAGGGGTGCAATTCAGGACTTTGTGTTTTAGTAAGCTCACCAGGATGGGGGTCAAGGCAGGCAGTGGGAAAGGGAGCTCAAGTTTGAGAAGCACTGAACTAGCTGACTTTGTTTGTAGATATATGGATACTTATCTGGTTTTAAAGCTCTCTGCGCAGAATTCCATTACCTCAAGTGAGCAACCTTTCTTTACATGAAACAAATTCCATTGCTGGTAAAATCTTCTTTAACTCTTATTAAATCTCTTATCTAATATTCAGGTCTTAAGTGGAAATGGACAATTTCATTGGATTGTGGTGTGGGTCCCCCCCCCTTTTCTAAAGCCATTTCAAGTGTTCTTCATATATTATTTAAATTATAGTGCCCAGAACTAATCCTAGTGAAGAACTATAGTTTATTGAAAATGTGACCATATGGTTCCAAAGTAAATATAAATGAATCTTAAAAGAAAACTGCTTTTCAAGGCACATCAGAAACCATATATTATGAGAATCATGAAGCCTAGAAAGAGAGAAGGAAAAAACAATAATCTGTATCACAGGAGAGGAGAAAACAGGTGACAGGTTGGCAAAAAACAGAAGGGATGTGTTGAATGAGTTATGTTAGTAGGGACTGGATCTGGGCCCCCAATTTGCCTTTCCTGTACCCTTCTCCAGGACTTAGTCCAAAAGGTCACCTCCAACTCTAACCTGGGTTTTCACTGCCATCTATGATAAGCTCTCTCATTCTTTCTCCTCACTCTTCTCCAGAGAGTTGTTGCTATGGGGATGGTATCAATATAGAAAAACAGCTGGTGGAGAAAAAGCAGTGGTAGAAGCTGAGAGAAAAAGAGAAAAATTAAAAATAAACCAAACAACTATGGCAAATAGGAGCAGACACAGATTAGACTTGCAACAAAACAGGAACTACATAAGTGAAAAGATGCCATAAACAAACTTATTTACAGAAATAGATGGGGACATTTAGAGGAACAGAGCATTGGTACTAAAGCAACACAGATAAGGAAACCTAGGACCTGAAATATATGTAGAGACACTGGAGGGGAGAGACCATAGTTAGATGATGAACAAGATCATACAAGATTCTGGAGACAAAACCTCTCTAAGGCAGAGATAGTTCCAAAGAAGTATGTTTTTTATCCTTATCTGCCTTTCTGAGCAACTCCTATTTCTGAGGAAGTGACTAGTGGGAGGTTATAAGGAGGGTATGTTCAGTTCTGTATTTTTTCCCCCCACTTATTTTCTTGCCTGTGGTCTTCTTATGAGCCCAGAAAGGAACCTTCCAAAAACAACCAAAGGCTAAGAGTATTTTCTCTTAGATATATAACTTTTTTTAGTCCCTTAACTGTTTGTCTTTCCAGCTCTTCAATATTTGTATCTCAAAATGTCTACAATTCTTTCTCTTCCTTGTTCCATTTTCTTTCCTTTTCATTTTCCCCAGATCATAAGGCACCATCACTTTTTGCTCCTTTTATCTAGCCCATTCTCTTTTCCAGTCTCTCTTTTTACTTAAAGTCATTCTTGTCTCTATATTGTAGCCAGAAACTTCCTAGTTAGTTTTCACCCATTAACTGAGCTCATACTTGAACCTCTCCATCTTTGGACCAGATGGCACCTAGTAAAAACCATAAGAAATAACTGCTCCCTAAATCCAGGAAGATTTGAATGAGGTTTTAGATATTGAAAAAAAGACGATACTGAAAAATATGAAAAGATATACACACATATGTTGAGAGAATCTACAAAACACATAGCACCCTGTTGAACAATGCAGGGAAACTAATGTCCCTGCCCTCAATTTGATCATAATCTGGTCATGGAGGGGATAAGATAAGAAAGTGCTGAAGGAAGCCAAAGAGTCCAGAGATTTTATTCAAGTGGGAACAATCCATAAATACTTTATGAAGAAGTTAGTATAGGAGCTTTAAAGATCAGTTGGATAAGAGATAGGAAATAGATAAGACAGAGACATATGGAAGATGGAGTGGCCTGGGAGAAAGGTATGGTAGGGAGAAAATATGTGGAGAATGTTGGGGAATAGTATTTAGTTCAATTCAGCTGAAGAGAAGGGGACTTAAAGGAATTTAGTGAGAGAGAATGCTATAAAAGTGAGTTGGGGCTATGCTGCAGCAGTCTTTGAATACCGGTGATACAAATGACTGTAAGCCCTCAGGGGGGGAATAAGTCTTACTGCTTTTTTTTTTTTTTTTTTTTTTTTTTTTTACAGCATTCACATAATACCAGTATTCAAGAGTTGTTAAACTTGCCACTTTTAATTTTTATGCTTTGCTACACCTAAAATATCTTCTTCTTATTCTGTCCTTTTTCTAATTTCCTTTTATCCATAGCTTCCCTCAATCCCAACTGTAAGCCCCAACTCAGATGTTTTACTTAACTACCCCATCCACTGCTCCTGTCAGAATCTGGATGGCAACCAAGTTGTACAATGTAGGAAAGCATTAATCTCTCCAAGCAATCCTCTCTTGCTCTATTTTTCAAACAAAGACAAGGTTGAAAGTTAGAAAACCCCGGTATCAGCCTAGAGACAACACCACTGACTTGGTATGCTACAGACTATTCTAATGACTTTATTATTAAATCTCTCTGTCTCAGTCTCTAATTCTAAAATATGGTCTCTTAAGGTTGAAGAAGAATTTAGCTATTTTCTGCATATAAAAAAGCACTTAGCTATTCTCTGCATATAATAGAAACATTATTTTATGGAAGTAAGATGTTAAATTATCTAAGTATTTTGCTTACCAATTAGATATTCACTTATTATTCCTCTATCAAATACATACTTGAAATTTCCAAATTTTTGGAAGCTTTCTCTGGTTCATTTACATGCTTGGTACACATAAACACATTCAATAAATATCTGAATGAATAAATGAATGGATGAATGACTCTTAAGGTCTAAACATAAAGGTATTGGGGAAGGATTATTTTTGACACTTGATTCTGAGTAGTAACACAATTGGAATTTGAAAGTTGAGAAACTCTGAAAAGAATTACCTAGATTGTTGTTTCTGGGTATGACTGAAAAAGAATTTATTTCTCCCCTTTCACCTTTTAATCACCATGAGCCCTTGCTCCTTCAAGTACCCTAAGAATGAAACTATTTATTCCTGTCTCATTATTTGCTCTTTGATCTTGACAGCTGCAGTCAATACAAAGAAATAAAACAGCCCCAGAAAAAGTCTCACATGTTCTCACATGGTGCACGCGCAGGGAACAGGATTCTTCTTTGTCCCCCACACCTCTATCTCTCAATATAACCAGTGACAGGAAAATGACTTCTGCCCCACCTCTCTCACTAATAACTAACTAGTAGCATTGTCAGTATAGCTACATTCCAAAAGAGCTACATGCCTCACTGAGACTCTGGAAAGATAAGGGGAACAGAAATTTCTAGTTTGAGTTGTACTGTATTTATCTAAAAGTAAGAGGTGACAGAAATAAAGCAGGATTACTCACTTTCCCAAGAAAAAGGAAGTTTCAACAGGAAAGAATGAATAAAACATTGGGAAGAGAGCCAGAAAGGGCAATGAGAGAAGTGAGGATATAATTCTGCTTTACATAACACCATATGAAAGCAACGTTCATATTTGTTCCCTGAATACAGTAGATTTTCTAAAAGGCAGAGATTGGGAGAGATAGAAAAAAATTGGAGCTATGAAAACCTTTTTTTCCCCACATCTCCAACAGATTTATTTTGTTTGAAAGGAATTTAAGAGTAAGTAAGAGTAAGAGGTTAAGTAAGAGGTGACAGAAGTAAAGCAGGATTATTCACTTTCCCCAAGAAAAATGAAGTTTCAACAGGAAAGAATGAATAAAACATTGGGAAGAGAGCCAGAAAGGGCAATGAGAGAAGTGAGAATATAATTCTGCTTTACATAACACCATATGAAAGCAACGTTCATATTTGTTCCCTGAATACAGTAGATTTTCTAAAAGGCAGACATTGGGAGAGATAGAAAAAAATTGGAGCTATGAAAACTTTCTTTTCCCCACATTTCCAACAGATTTATTTTGTTTGAAAGGAAGGGATTTTGAAAGAAAAAATATGGGGTAGGGAGATGTATGAAACAGAAAATAAATACAAATGTAAGCTGTTTTCCTAATTGTTTTATAATCACATCAAACGATACAGAGAATTTCCCATATAAAACAACACAATAAAGGTTCAGAGATCAAGGTGTTCCCTTAGCAAGGCTGAGGATTTCAGTCTCTGGTATTTGGAGTTTAGGCTGCAGTCTGTGTTTATGGATGGATCACTGGGTGGGTGGCACAGTGCATGCTTTAACCAGACTTGAACAGAAGAATGGCCACTTGGCTGAGGCAGAAGTAGATGGAGTGCTTGGTTTCACGTGCCACATAGCTACTGAAGTTCCTCCCCATGATGCAGTGACAGAGAGGCTGTACTTCTGGTTGAAGTCTGATATAGGCCACAATGTCCTTCTACATCTGGGTAGCTTATACTGCCAAGTCTTATTGCATCTCTTCCGACAAGTCCACATTTTTTTACGTCAGCTGTCGGTGGCCCTTGGTTACCCTGGAGCTGTGTGGCTTAGCCTGGCAAGAGAGCTGCCCTCCCTACTCAAGCTGTGGCCCCACACCAGCCACTGCTACCTCAAAAACATTTATTTTTAAAATGGAAAAAAGGTAATGTTTCCCCATTAAATTCTTTAAAAGTTATTGAACAGATGGTTGGTGCATAATAAAAGGAGACAACAGGAGTAGTCGGAAGCAGAATTAATTCTTTAAGTTTAAATCGTGTCAAACTAGCTTTCTTTTTTCAGTAAGATTAGTAAACAAAATGAGGAACATACCATAGACCAAGGTTTCTAACCTAGGTACTATTAATGTTTTGACCAGGATAATTCTTTGTTGGGGGACTTCTCCTATGTGCTGTCTTAGAGTGTTGAACAGCATCACTGGCTTCTACCCACTGTGAGCCAGCAGCACTCTACCACCTCTCAAGTTGTAATGACCAAAAATGTCTCCAGGAATTGCCAAATATCCCCTGGAAGGCAAAACCACCCTTGTTGAGATGTATAAGTAGAATAACAGGTCTCACACAGAACTGTAAGTTTCTCGAGCTGCGGAGGCCAATGCCCTTCCCCCATGGACACTGCAGGCTACTTCCTGAGGGAAAAAGAAACAGATCCTACTAGAAGCAAGGAAGGTAACTCAACTAAGCATCAACTGCAGAATTAATTAATGAATTCAAACTGCTGGAAACAGTCCCTGAGCACACATAAACCTGGAGTAAGCACTAAAGGAACTGGGAGTTTTCCCTCTGGCAGAGAGGGGCAGGGTTGATGGAAACAAAACAAACAATGGAGGCAGTTTGAGTGGGACAGCACAAAATGCTGAAAAAGGGCTGGGCCCCAAGAAAAGGGGGCACATAAAGCCTGGAGACACAGAGAGGCGTGTACCAATTCCAGATCCTTTTTTTAAAATTAAACATAACTATATACAAACACAAACATTCTTACCATATGATCATTCCATTCTTCTTATATAATCAATAACTCACAATATCATCACAGAGTTGTATATTCATCATGATCATTTCTTAGAACATTTGCATCAATTCAGAAAAAGAAATAAAAAGAAAATAGAAAAAATTTATACATACCATATCTCTTACCTCTCCCTTTCATTGATCACTAGCATTTCAATCTAGTAAATTTATTTTAACATTTGTTCCCCCTATTATTTATTTATTTTTAATCCATATGTTTTACTCATTTCTCCATGAGGTAGATAAAAGGAGCATCAAATACACAGCTTTCAGAATCACCCAGTCACACTGCAAAAGCTATATCATTATATAATCATCTTCAAGAAACATGGCTACTGGAACACAGCTCTACATTTTTAGGCAGTTCCCTCCAGTCTCTCCAAAACAGGTAATGTCTACTTAATGCATAAGAATAACCTCCAGGATAAGCTCTCGACTCTGTCTGGAATCTCTCAGCCACTGACACATTATTTTGTCTCATTTATCTCTTCCCCCTTTTGGTCAAGAAGGTTTTCTCAATCCTTTGGTGCTGAGTCCCAGCTCATTGTAGGATTTCTGTCCCACATTGCCAGGAAGGTCCACACCCCTGGGAGTCATGACCCATGTAGAGAGGGGGAGGGCCCAACTTCCAGGTTTGATTGGCAAACCTGGAAGAACTGGAGTCCAGCTTTGAAAACGCTTTTCCCCCCTCTCTCTTATTATTTTTATTTATTATTTACTACTTCTTTACAGTTCATTAGATAGACCTGCAAGCATTGTTAGGCTTCCACTGCCCTAGGCAAGGGTAGAATCAAGGCATGTCTGGGAGACAAAGTAACTTGTCAGGTAAATGAAGATATTTTCCCTACAGGGTGTATCTTCCAAGAAAAAGGAAGGCAGGGCCCAGTCCAAGCAGTAGCCTTCCTTTAGGGAATTCAGGCCTCGGTAGTTGGAAAACAAAAGCAACCTAAGCCCACCTTCTACCTCAGCCTCTGTCTCAACGACACTACTGGCAAGAAGAGGCTGCTGAAAATTAAAGGCACTACATCACTTTACACTGTTGGGAAGCTGCAGGCTGATAAGCACCGTGTGCTGGGCAGTATTTAAAAAAAGCAGAGTCTAGAGGCTTCACAGGAAAGTTTGACCAGCTTCTTTGTCCCACCTCAGGGAAACTTGATATTGGTTACACCCTCCTCCTGAGACATGGGCCTGTCTGTTGCAGGAAAATCTGACTGGGGAGATCCTCCTCCTCCTCAAAAAAAAAGGTTCCATATAGGTAGGGCAAGAACCAGAAAAACAAGCTGAAAAATTCTGATCAGTTAAACAGAAGCTAAGCTAGAGGTCTAGAATGAGGTGAACTAAATGTCAAAGAACGGATAGAGAACAAAGCCAATCAATAAGAAAGCCCTAGGTAAAAGAGTAAAAACAACCTCCAAAATAAGCAAATTAAGGAAATGAAATGCCTAGACAGCAGCAAAAAATAGCAAGACATACTAGGAAAATCAAAGCTATAGCCTGGTCAGGGGAACAAAACCAACATTTCAAATGAGATACAGGAGTTGAAATAACTAATTCAGGATGTTTGAACAGACATATAAAATCACATGAAAAAATCAAGTCAATGAGTTGAAGAAAGCATGGTAAAAGAGATGAAGGATATAAAGAAGATATTAGGCTAACATGAAGAAGCACTCAAAAGTCTAAAAAAAAAAATGACAGAACTTATGGAAATGAAAGGGACAATAGAAGAGATTTAAAAAACAATGGAGACCTACAATAGCAGATTTGGGGAGGCAGAAGAAAGGATTAGTGTACTAAAGGACTGGACATCTGAATTCCTACACACAAAAGAACAGATAGGGAAAAGAATGGAAAAATATGAGCAGAGTCAAGGGGAATGGAATGACAATATGAAGCACATGAATACACATGTTATGGGTGTCCCAGAAGGAGAAGAGAAGGGAGAAGAGAAGAAGAGCAGAGAGACTAATGGAGGAAATAATAATTGAAAATTTCCCCATCTCTTAGGAACGATATAAAATTATAGATCCAAAGAAATGCAGTGTACCCCAAACAGCAGATCTAAACAGACCTAATTCCAGGCACTTGCTAATTAGTTTGCAAATGTCAAAGACAAAGGATAATGAAACAGCAAGAGAAAAGCACTCCATCACATACAAGGGAAGCTCGATAAGATTACATGAAGATTTCTCAGCAGAAACCATGGAGGCAAGAAGGCAATGGGATGATATATTTTGAGATTCTGAAAGAGAAAAACTGCCAACTAAGAATTATATACCTATTGCAATGAATCCAAACATCCCATTCTTCAGCAACATCCAAGATGATGAAAAAATGTATTATGATGAAACATGGGACTGTATAATATAGTTACCCATCTTGAGGGTGAAAATATTCTAGAGTCAATTGTGGTGAAGAATGCACAATTCTGTGAATTTACTAGAAGACTCTGACTGAACACTTCACATGGATTGTATGGTATGTGAATTTATCTCAACAAAACTGCTTTAAAAAGAAAAAGAATTCTATAGCCAGCAAAACTGTCCTTTAAAAATAAGGGTATGCCTGTTTCTGTTGTGTACCCCAGAAAAGCCAAGTTCTTTAATTCAGGGTTTCTCAAGTGGAAGGTATGCTGGATTGAAAGGATGCATGTCCTCTAGTAAAGCCATGTTTTAAACTAAATCCCATTTCATAAAGGCAGAATAATCCCTATCCAATACTGTATTTTTGAAACTGTAATCAGATCCTCTTCCTGGAGATGTGACTTAATCAAGAGTAGTTCTTAAGCTGGATTAGGTGACTACATGTCTCCAGCCATTTGGGTGGTCTTGGTAAGTTTCTAGAATCCTATAAAAGAGGAAACATTTTGGAGAATGAAAGATTTAGAGAGAGCAAAGCAGAATGACATAGCCACATGAAACAGAGCCCACCAGCCAACGACCTTTGGAGATGAAGAAGGAACATGCCTCCCAGGGAGCTTCCTAGAACAGCAAGCCAGGAGAAGAAGCTAGCAGATGATGCCGTGCTTGCCAGTGCCCTTCCAGATGAGAGAGGAACCCTGACCGTGTTCACCATGTGCCTTTGAAGACAAGAGAGAAGGTCTGTGTTCGCCATGTGCCTTCTCACTTGAGAGAGAAACACTGAACTTCATCAGCCTTCTTGAACCAAGGTATCTATCCCTGGATGCCTTGGATTGGACATTTCTATAGACTTGTTTTAATTGAGACATTTTCTCGGCCTTAGAACTGTAAACTAGCAGCTTATTAAATTCGCCTTTTTAAAAGCCATTCTGTTTCTGGTATATTGCATTCCTGCAGCTAGCAAACTAGAATAGAAGGGCACATGGCAAACACAGTCAGAGTTTCTCTCTCATCTAGAAAGGCACATAGTGTACATAGTCAGGGTTCCTCTCTCCTCTGGAAGGGCACATGGTGAACACGGCATCATCTGCTAAGCTTTCTCTCCTGGCTTCCATTTTCATGAAGCTCCCTAGGAGGAATTTTCCTTCTTCATCTCCAAAGGTCGCTGGCAGGTGGACTCTCTTATTTCGTCGTGCTGCAGCATTCTCTGCTTGCTCCAAATCTCCTTCATTCTCCAAAATGCTTCCTCTTTTATAGGACTCCAAAAAGTTATCAAGACCCACCCAAATGGGTGGAGACATGTAGTCACCTAATCCAGCTTAACAACCACTCTTGGTACATCTCCAGGGAGATGATCTAATTACAGATTCAAACATGCAGTATTGAATAGGGATTATTCTGCCTTTACAAAATGGGATTTTGATTAAAACATGGCTTTTCTAGAGGACATACATCCTTTCAAACCAGCACACAATGTGACAGTGTGGTTGTGAAAACCTTGTGGCTGATGCTCCCTTTATCTGGGGTATGGACAGATGAGTAAAAGATAAGGGCAAAAATTAATAAATAATAGGAGGGGGATATAGAGTAAAACAATAAATTGGGTAGATTGCAATACTAGTGTTCAATGAGAGGGAGGAGTAAGGGTATGTATTTTTTTTTTCCTTTTTTATTTCCTTTTCTGAAGTGATACAAATGTTCCCAACTATGTGATGATACTGTAAGCCACTGATTGTATACTTCGGATGAACTGTCTAGTACATGAAGATATCTCAATAAAAATACTTAAAAACAACAACAAAAAGAATATGACTAAGATGATGAGAAGCAGCTGGAAGAACTAGACCTGTTTAGATCAGAGAATAAAAGATGGGATTGAACATGGTAACTTTCTTTAAATATATGATGACATGCTTCCAAAATTGTGGTTTTCGGTACCTCCAGATGGAAATGGATATCACATTTATAATACATTTATAATCATCTCAATTAACATAATAGAAAGACCTCTCTGGTGATTAGAGCTATCCAAAATGCAATGGTCTTGCCTTGTTAAGGTACTGATTTTCTTACTACTCCCCAATCTCCAGAGTCATGTATCAATAGCCTGATACCTCCACTTGAATGGCCAAAAAACATCTCAAGCTAAGCATAGAAATTGCGATTTCTCTGCCAAACCTCCATATCTATTTGTTACCTAGTCTTCTCCAACTCAGAAAAGTTATCACCATTCACCCTATTGCAAAGACCAAAAACCTAGGAATTGTTCAGGATTTCTCTCTTTTGGACATCTCCCATATCTAATTCATCAGCAGGAACTGTCAGCTTTGTCTCCAAACAAATACCCAGATTCCTTCCACTTTTTCTTTCTCCACTGTATCACCTTTGCCTAAATGAGAAAAAAATCTCTCACTTGATCTGTTGCAATAGTATCCTAACCAGTCTTACTGACTCCATTCTTGTTCTTCTCCCTGATTCACCAAGCTCTGGATATCTATGGTTTCTTTCTGTCCCACCATTAATCTGAGCTCATTCTGCCTCAGGGCTGGACTGGAGCATGTTCCATAAGATCTTCAAATGTCTAGTTCCTTATAATTCAGTTCTGAACTCAAAAGCCACTAACTCAGAGGGATCTCCTTTACCAGGCTACTTAATATTGCCCCCTCTACCCACTCAGCATTTTGTCATATTATATTCTTTGATTATTTTTTTCTACAGTTCTTCTCACTAAGATTATTTCTTTAGTGTCTGTCTCCATTACAGCAGGGACCTTATCTATCTACACAGTTTATCCCATATCCTGCTGTGTAGAAGAAGTCTGATACATGCTAAGATGCTCAATTAATCTTTGTGAAATAAATTAACAAATAGCTAAATGAATACTACAGATGAGCTGGATAATTGACCCTATGTTGGGTAGGAAATTGGACCAGATGACTGAAGACTGCTGAGCATCACTGGTAACCCAATGAGACTGATGACTATTAATCTGAAATAGTACCAATCCTGTGCCCAGTTGTGTATATTTTTTCAGTATCCTGAAAGCTAAACCAATCCATGAGATTTTTTAGGTGGGTGAAAAAGAAGGACTACTTGGCAGGAGAGTGTAGGACAGGAGTTGGCAAACTTTTCCCATAAAAGTTCAGACAGTAAATATTTTAGATTTGCAGGCCATACAGTCACTGTTGCAACTATTCAATTCTGCCATTGAAACCTGTGGCAGGTTCATGGGCCATAGTTTGCTAACCTCTGATTTAGGACATTGGAAGGAAATGATTGCAGTGATGTACAATGGAAATTAAGTTGGATAGGGAAAACTGTGAAAAGAGACAACAGCTGACTGATACAGAAGTAATAATTATATTATGTATTGCTGTGTAAAAACCACCCCAAACTCAGTGGCTTAAAAATATTTCACTTTGATAATGATTTTTGTGGGCCAGGAATTTTGGACTTGATTGGGGCTGAAGGATCCACGTTCAACATGACTCAGCATATGGCTGAAAAGTTAGCCTTGTATTACAGTCCAAGACAACTCACAGCCAGACTTAGTGTACCCAACTTTATTTCTCCAGATCTTGGCTATTCACTGGGAGCTAAGCTGGAACTATCAGCAGGGGACTTGGTTCCTTTCACTCTAGGCCTCTTCACAGGGCCCCTTGGGCTTCCTCACAGCATTGCAACTCGGGTTTCAAGATCAAGTGTTTCAAGAGGCTGGGGTAGAAGCTGTAAGGCTTTTTATGATCTAGTCTTTGAAGTCCCAGAACACCAATTTTACCACATTACATTGGTCAAGTAAGTCCCTATGGCCAGCTCTGACTTAAGGGGAGAGGGAGATTAGATTCCATCTCTCAAAGAGGCAGAGAAGCAAAGAATTTGGGTCCAACTTTAATCTACCACAGAAGTCAATGGATTAGAGTTTCAATAAGGTGAAATAATGGTCTACTTTAAAGCATGGGACATGGAGAGCTTATTATGGAGTTCCAAAACAGGGGTATTTCAAGATGTGGCTATTCTGGCTCTGTTCTTTTCATCTAACAGTTTTTAAAAAAACATTTTTATTGAGATATCTTCATGCACATAAATCCATCCAAAGTATACAATCAATGGCTCACAATACCATCACATAGTTGTGTATTCATCACCATAATCATTTTTAGAACATTAGCATCACTCCAGAAAAAGAAATAAAGAGAAAAAAGAAAAACCTCTACATCCCATACCCCTTATACGTCCCTCTCACTGACCACTAGTATTGTAATTTACCCAAGTATTTTTTTTACCCCTTACCCCCCCCATTTATTTTTGTCCTTATTTTTTTACTCATCTGAGATGACAGTTTCTAAAGGTCTAAAATAGGAAAGGATCATATCTATGTGACCTCCATTATATGATCACTACTCTTAATTTATTAATACTACTAATAATTTTATGCAGTAATAATTTTATAGAAAAATCTACAGTTCATCTCATTCAATGAAGCAACTATCTTTGGACAACTAAGTTCAGGAAATATGCCATCTCTCTACAGCAGCCCTACTCAACATGTTGGGGTGTGGATAAAATGCTGTGTTCAGAGACTTAAATGTTTTCCCAGACTCTTCAAGCTCCAATCCTGTCCCTTTTTCTTCCATTTACCCAGATGACAAGACCCCACACTTTCTCAGAAAATGAATTTCGTCAGTTTTCACGCATCCTTCCCTCACCTTTACTTCATTCATTCTACTATCCTTCCTGTTTTAGAAGTTTCTATCCTCTGCTCCATAGCCAATTTTCCCATCTATACTCCAAGATGCTGTTCCATACATTATTCCATTTATGCCTTAAATTTCTTACTTTCTGCTGGTCCTTTCCCTATGCCAATGGGATTCTAAAAGTACCCCCATCCTAAAATATTTTTCTTCTCATGCATCCTATTCCTCTGTCTTCTATAAGGTACTTCTATTTCCATCAAATTTCTCCAAAAGAGTAATCTATACCAACGATTTCCATTTCTTTTCCTCCCATTCAGCACCAACATATCCCATAATAACTAGTGATCTATGCAGAGGATGGACCTCTAGATAAAAAATTATATACCTACTACTAGCAATTTCTTTGGTATGATTGGTAATCTTATTTTATTGAAATAATGATTACCCTCCAATAGCCATATCCTTGTGAGGAGGTATGATTTTCCTGAAAAGAGTATGGAGAAAATATTTCTATATAACAGAATGTTTCCATACTGAGGAAAGAAATTGGTTCAGAGAGAGGAAAGCAGAATTCCTTTGGACTTTGAGTTAAGATGTGTTTAAGGTCGTGAGGCATGCAAGTAGGTGAATGAAACTTGAGTACAGTTTGTTGAATGAAATATCAGAAACAAAAAGACAAATATTATGCCTCACTCATATGGACTAACTATAATATACAAACTCACAGAACTGAAGTCGAGAGCATGGGTTATCAGGTTGAGCCCTATTGTAAAGGGTCGTAGATTGTAAGCTGTTACAGTAGTCACATATATTCAGGAGTTGCAACTGAATTTCTAAGTTATTTCTAAGTTCTGAGACCCATGGGTCCAAATTTCCTTGGCAACGTGGGACATGACTCCTGGGGATTAGCCAGGATCTGGCATCATGACATTGAGAAAGCCTTCTTTTTTTTTTTTAGTTACATGGGCAGGCACCAGGAATCGGACCCGGGTCCTCTGGCATGGCAGGCAAGCATTCTTGCCTGCTGAGCCACCGTGGCCCACCCGAGAAAGCCTTCTTGACCAAAAGAGGGAAGAGAGAAATGAGACAAAATAAGGTTTCAGTGGCTGAGAGACTTCAAACAGGGTCCAGAGGTTATCATGCAGGTTTTTCTTATGCATTATACAGATATCCCTTTTTAGTTTATGGCATATTGGAGTGGCTAGAGGGAAGTATCTGAAATTGTTGGATTGTGTTTCAGTAGCCTTGATTCTTCAACATGATTGTATAAGTATATACCTTTTATAATGTGACCGTGTGATTGTGAAAACCTTGTGTCTGATGTTCCTTTTATTGAGGGTATGGGCAGATGAGTAAAAATTTAGGATAAAAAATAAATAAATAACAAGGGATGTGATAATTAGCTTCAGGCGTTAAACTGGCCAAGTGACGATGCCCTGTTGTTCTGTTGCTTGGACTTAAATCATCAGCACATGAAATTCATCTATGGCTGATTACAACTGCAGTAATCAGATGTAAGAGATTAATTTAAAAAGAGAGGGCAGAAGAGAGCTCAGCAGCTTAGCATACCTCATTTCAGCACTCAGAGCTCAGACCCTTCATCAGAGCTGCCAGCTTCACAGCCTGTCCTATGGATTTTGGACTCTTCCATTCCTGCAGTTGCTTGAGACACCTGTATAAATCTCATATGTACAGATCTCTCCTGTTGCTTCTGTTTCCCTAGAGAACCCTTATAAATGGGGGTGAGGGAGATAAGGCATAAAAAATTGGGTAGATTGAAATACTAGTGGTCAATGAGAGGAAGGGGTAAGGGTATGGTATGTGTGAGTTTTTTCTTTTTCTTTTTTTTTTTTTCTGGAGTGATGCAAATGTTTTTAAAATGATTTGTGGTGACTATGTGATGATATTGTGAGCCACTGATTGTAAAATTTGATGGACTACATGCATGTGAAGATATCTCAATAAAAATATATTTTTAAAAAATGTGTTTAAGGACCCTCCTAAATAGAAAAAGGTAAAATTGTCTGTTAACAATCAGAACGAGAGCAGGAACTTTACAGGGAGATAATCCTGTAGTGAACTACCTAACTAAAACAGAAATATGTATTCCTCATAACTCTTCTGTAACTTTGTTTTCTTCTCATATCTCCTAATCTTAGGAAAGTCTTGCTACAATATTCCAGACTTATCTCAACTATACTCAGTACTGGGGTATTAGGCTTGAAATAAAGGAAAAGAGAAGCACTCTGTTTTCCTCATTTTCCTTCCATTAGGCTACTCAAGATGGTAGTTATGGTCTTTGGAAATCATTTCCAAGTGAAACAGGAAGGTTCAAACACTCTTCCTTCTTCATATTCCACTGCAAACTCATCAATGACTTAATTGCAAAACCTATGACCTCCAGGCTATCATCCAATCCAACCTCTTTTTTTTTTTACCTAACTCTTAATCCTTCCTGTTTTTCATTGGTTCTCCCTTCTCAATGATGACTCTTAAATATCACATTCATCTTTGACTAGATTCACATTTTATCATACTCCTTGTAACTGAGAAGTTAGGATTTAAGGGATGATTTTGATTACTAAATCACTATATAGATATTCCTTTTTGCTTTCTGGTATATTGGAGCAGACACAGGGAAATCCCTAAATTGTAGTCCAGCTGCATTGATCTCTGATAATGTTTGTACAGCCTTTACCTTCTGCCCCTGTGATTGTAAAAACCTAGACTTTCATTTGTATGCAGTTACCCAGTTTTTCAACTTTAGAGTCTTGTAATCACTAAAGATAGCTTCTAATGTTTATTAATGAGGGTCTTGGGTCAGTCCAGAACTTATCCACCCCAATTCCAAGTTATCTGGATAATCAAGACTGGATCTAACCAAAATGGGCCCTCCTGACATGCGTACATGTGTAGTAGCTTAAATTTTAACCTACAAGTCACCTAAGGCTCATTTTGAATATGCTCTCTGACTATGCATGTAATCAATCTGCAAATGTTCAATAATTAGATCACATCTAATTACATCATCTAGGGCCACTATGTTCATTATCCTAAACCCTACCCATCTTTTCTTCTAATAAAACTATCAGAATTGCAGTTTGGAGAAACAGATTTTGGGCCAATAGGCCATCTCCCTCCTACTATGTACCTAATAATAAATTCTTTCTCTCTTTGAAACACCAGTGTCTCAGGTATTGGTTATTTGAATGTGTTGAGCTGAAGAATGCACAGTCTTTGTCCAGTAACATTCCCTCAGTGGTCTTAGCCTCTCTCATAGGAGAAGGCAAATCCCTGCCTGCCATACAACTCAACATGGATATCCCATATGTGCCTCCAACTCAACATACCTCAAACTGACCTTCCAAATCTCATCTGCTCTTCCTCCCCCAAATGATTTGCCTACTTTGTTTTATAGGATTACTTGTCTAGGTTCTAAGCTAAAAATCTCTGATTCCTCTATCTATTCCTTCTCAAGTTCTATCAAGTGTGCTTTCAAAAAAGGTCCTTCAAATCTGACTTCTATTCCCTTGCTCACAGTCACTGCCTCAATTTGCAATGAGTAAATAATTTGCATCCTTTTCTTCAATCAATCCCCATCATATACTTCCACATCACAACTAATCTGCTTTTCTAAAATACAGATTTGTTCTAAGCAACACACATAAAACATGTGTTATAAATGATAACATTTATAAATATGACCACATAAAATTAAAATTTTCTATCATGACAAAAATATCATAAAAAAATTTTTAACTGGTGAAAACATTTGCAATCCATATGACAAAGATTTTATTTTCAAAATACACAATAGTTCTTACAAAACAAAAAGAAAAATGAACAATAATAGAGAAAAATTGGTCAAGCACAGGAAACCAGCAACTGACAAAGGAAAAAATAGTAATGGCCCAACTAAAAGATGTCCAACCTCACAACAACAAAAAAATAAACATAAAAAAGAGACTTTTAATTTTTGCGTACAAAGATTGGCAAAAGTTATAAAGACAATATTCCAGGACTGGCTAAAGTTTTGGAAAATGGACATTTGAAATGAGTGTAAAACTGTAAAACGTTTTAAGATGGCAAGTTGACATTATCTATTAAAATTTATTCACACTTTTTCATCCATAATTTTCACTATGCATGGATCCTAAAAATACTGTCAAAACACATATAGATAAGTATAATATGTTCACTGTGTATACTGTATGTCATAGGAAAAATTTGGAAACAATCCTAAATGTCTAAGAGAAAATTTGTTTAAAATAAGAAGGTATCTGACCAGGTATTTTCTGCTAAAAATCAAACCTATGCTATATTGTTTTGATTTGTTAAAGCCACCAAAATGCAATCATACCAGAAATGGAATGACTTTTATTAAGTCCATAAAATGTCCAAACTAAGGCACCCAGGAAGAGATAACAACTCTAATCCTCCATAAAAATGATCTCTGAATTTGTTCACAATTTAATAAAGAAATCACTGAATCTTGTTGTTTCATATATTTTAGTTTAGATTGGAAGTCTCCTGAGGCAGGAGACATGTTTAATAAACAGGGTGTATGCCCTTGGTTCCTAAATTAATGTTGTAAAAATATTATTTGGTCAAATAATTAAAGATGGTTGAAAATCCTCAGGTTTCTCAGTCATTCACATTAATTCAATATCCCACCTGGTTATTTGGAATAATATAGTGGTACCTCAAAGTTTTAAGGGTAAATGTAATTATATTCTATTGTTTCATTAAGTACATAGCTTTCCAGTTCACCTGAGGAAAAAGAGAATAAACATTAAACAACTGATATGTTAATTAATGGAAATCATTTTACAAGTCTGGCTCTAAATTTATTCTAATTTATTAACAGGAAACACCTGAAACTGTTTTCTGTCTGACTGAATCCTGCTTTATTTCCACTGCAATACAGATATAATTTTGATAAATATTGTAATTGCTTGTATTTAGAAAATATAGCATTCTTAGCTTCTATTCCTGGTTATATTTTTTAAATTAAAGATGATTTTAATTTGGAAATTCAAAATGCTATGAATTATTTTCTAAAGTACTTCAGTTAGCGGGGAAGGAAAATATTTGAAGTGCTGCATTGGTTATGTTATAAGGAATGGAAAAAATGTCCAGTGTAATCTTAATATATTCATTAAATTGAAATTCTTCTGCAAAAAAAAAAAAAGAAGGTATCCACAAACTCCCTTTGCATTACTAATTTCCTCTATTTACCAGTTACAACCATAATTGATATTTTTTCAGTTCTTCAGGCACAGCAAACTCTTCTGTGCCTTACAGCTTTAGGCCCTACTGGATGCTGGAAGAAAACAACCTATAAAGGTTGCAGTTGTGGGTGGGAGAATGATGAGGCAGTATCACAAATAGAATATTAAGTCGTAAGAGAGGCTGAAACTCCACAGGGACACTGCATAAGATTGTACACACTCCAGAGATTAATATCCATGTCTGAGTTTATGTGAGTTGTGGGTCCCCTCCCCCCCACCTCAAATGTATGACTTCCGGCCTTGCCTGAGGCCCCTGGGGGAAGGACACAATTGTCAGGCAGGAGGTAGGGGTGTGGTGGCATTTTGCATCAGGGAAAGCTTCCTCTTTCAGGAGGTTGAGAAAGATCTAAAGACTCAGCAGGAGTTACCCTGACAAAGTTGGAGGATGGGAGATGAGAGAAGAGTGTTGTAGGCCGAGGGTGTGGAGTGAGAAAGGATATAAAGGTCAGAGTATGGTGTTTGTGATTCTGCAAGATCGCTTAAGCAGTATTGCTTAAGTAAGCAGAGTTCAGATCTCAAACAGCCTAGTAGACAAGGTTCGGGAGTTTGGACTTTATTCTGGGTACCACAGAGAGTTAGTAATTCAGGCACAGAAATTACATGATCAGATTTGAATTTTAGAAAGAACACCAACTTCTCTCTACAGAAATGGGCTCGGTTAGAGTGACAGTAGGGGCAGGGGACTGGTTAGGAGCTGTTACACTGAGAGATGAAGATGATTCGAACTGAGGTACTGTAACCAAGAAATCAGGATTTAAGGGATGATTTTGATTACTGAATCATTACATAGATATTTCTTTTTTGCTTTCTGATATATTGAAGTAGACAGAGGGAAATGCCTGAAATCTCAAAATTACAATCCAGCTGCCTTGATCTCTGATGATTGTATAGCCCTTATCTTCTGTCCTTGTGAAGAATCTTGTGACTAGCCTTCGTTTGTATCCAGCTATCCAGTTTTTCAATTTTAGAGTCTTGTAATCCAGAAAGACAGCTCCTAATGTTTATTAATGAATGGTCCTGGGTCAGCCCAGAGCTAACCCACCCCAAGTCCAAAGTGATCTTGATAACTGAGACTGGATCTAACCAAATGGGCCTACCTGACATGCGCAGTAGTTTAGACTTTAACGTACAAGTCACCTATACCTCATTCCACCATTTTCTTGCACATGTTCTGTGACTAAGCATATAATCAATCTGCGACTGCTCAATTATTAGATCACCTTTAATTACATCATGTGGGGCTATTGTGCTCATTATCCTAAACGCTGCCCATCTTGTCTCTAATAAAACTATCAAAATCACTGTAGTTTGGGGAGACAGATTTTGGGCCACTAGGCCATCTGCTCTCCTACTACGCTCCTCGTAATAAACTCTTTCTCTCTTTAAAACCCCAGTATCTCAGGAATTGGTTATTGAGTATGTCAGGCAAAAGAATCCACGGTCTTTGTCTGGTAACAGTAGTGGCAGTGCAAGCAGAACATCACATATTGAAAGGACTTAGGACTTCTAATCCAAATCAATGTTTTCAAGTAAACTTCCTTAAGAGGCAAGTCCTATCATTTCTTGTTTGATTTTCTTTCCCTAAACTACAGAGGGGAAAAATAAGGCATAGAAATTGCTATTTACAAAGCAGGAAAAAAAATGTAGAACTTGACTTTGGGTCATTTATTGGTTACTCTACATTGGGACTTCTTGGTACCATTCTCTGAATACCCACAGAGAGATATCTTATGACTTAAATCCACCATGGATCTTCTAGATATGTGCTGTTTGCTCATGCAGAAGAGACTTTTGGAGGGCTTATGGCCCTCTTGTAGGAGAAATCTCCTTAAAAATATTTCAGCAAATCTTATTCCAGCATAGAAGCAAGGTTACATATTCATTAGAAGATCAGATGCTGACTAAGGGCATTTGCCCTTCTATAGCATTCTTGACCTTTAATTCTACTGGTCTTAAAATTAACCCTCTTAAAGTCACCCCCAAGAGAACCTCTTTTGTTGCTCAGATGTGGCCTCCCTCTCCAGCCAACACAGCAAGCAGACTCACCACCCTCCCCCTGTCTACGTGGGGCATGACTACCAGGGGTGTGGATCTTTCTGGCAGCGTGGGAGAGAAATCCCAGAATGAGCTGAGATTCAGCACCAAGGGATTGAGAAAAATTCTAGAATGAGCTGAGACCCAGCATCAAGGGATTGAGAAAACCTTCTCAACCAAAAGGGGGAAGAGGGAAGTGAGACAAAGTGTCAATGGCTGAGAGATTCCAAACAGAGTCGAGAGGTTATCCTGGAGGTTATTCTTATGCATTAAGTAGATATCACCTTGTTATCCAGGATGTAATGCAGAGGCTGGAGGGAACTGCCTGAAAATGTAGAGCTGTGTTCCAGTAGCCATGTTTCTTGATGATGACTGTATAATGATATAGCTTTTACAATGTGACTGTGTGATTGTGAAAACCTTGTGTCTGATGCTCCTTTTATCTA